>VZTE01003317.1:0-34523 GCA_013397775.1 Eulacestoma nigropectus | reverse complement strand
AAGCTGTCACATGTTTGTTCATGTGACACAATAAATTTACCTTAGTAAAGCTGTGGGACAAAAAAGCAAGCAAAGTGTTAAACTGACACAATTTTGCCTGCCTGTATTGTGGAAAGTCGTGAGGCAATTATATATAAACCTTAAATAGTTTCTGCAGATAACATTAATAAGGGAGCAAAGAAAGAAATTTACCCAGAGAAGTGCTCTCAGCAATTCTGTAAATTAGACTTTAGAGGCAATTATCTTTTTCTTTGATCTGTCTGGGGATTGCAAATATTCTTCCAGGTATACAAGCCTCTAATACTTGTGGTAACAGTTAACATTATTTTAACTGAGGACTTTGAAACCAGAATTCCTGAAAAGACAGCACACATCTAACATGACGAGTTGTACCAATCATGTAACATATAAGTATTGCTGTTAAAGAATCTAGACCTGGCTTAGCAGCCTCAAAGCAAAGAATTCTGGCATGCAGAAAGACATCTCTCCAATAAACAATCCTGCCAGAAGCCACAGCTTACTGAAGATACAAACGTACTTTTAACAAAAGCCAAACTTATTTTTTAACACAAGGAATTCGCATCTGTAAAGACACTGGCCGAGTCCAGGACCAATTAAACGATTCCCATTGGAATGTAAACACACAGTCTGTGTAGCCCACAGAGTCCAGGGTGCCTATCGTGGCTGGGAGGCCTACTGTGGCCACCGCTGGTGGAGGCCATGGAGAAGGAGGAGGAGGAGGAGGAGGAGAAGGAGAAGGAGAAGGAGAAGGAGAAGGAGAAGGAGAAGGAGAAGGAGAAGGAGAAGGAGAAGGAGAAGCGGCCACAGCAGGAGCAGGGGGGCCCGCTGTGGGGGTGATGGCTGCAGCGGCATCTGCTGTTTCTTTATCAGTTTTTAACTGCAGTAACGAGTCCCGAACCAAGCGCCAAGCCCTTAGCAATCTTGTGGCTATTTCATCTCCCTTTGTAGCCGCCTCCCGTAACACTTGCCTTGCTTCCTCCCACATTCTGACAAAAAGGCAGTCTGTTCTAGGGTTTGTAGGAGGCACACAGCCAGGTGATTTAACTCAAGGCTCACAAGCGAACTTGAACGGCACTCTATTATACGGCCACCACTGGCTTCACCTGTTTGTAAGTCCCGTTCCTTTTTTACTGCTTTTAAAGCCTCCAGCACCACCCACCAAGTTGTCATTACACATTTGGCAGTTTCGTCTATCAGAATCAAGGATAAGTTGTCTCACTTGCTCCCAAATTGTCACACTGAAGGCATTTTCAGAGGTAGCTTCTAAGCCCTGGCTTTCGCATTATAATAACAGGGCTTTAAAGATATGCTTATCTTCTTGGGATTTATTAGCTCCCATTTCCGTTCCCAGTGACTAACCTTATAGGTTATAAACCGGTCCGGACCTGTTTGCTGCTCTTGGCCACTTTCTATATATCCGCTGGGCACCACCTCCTGGCTTGCTCGTAGGCAGCCTCCTGGGGAGTTTTCGGGTTTGAATCTCATCAGGTTTGAATCAAGTCAGGCTCTGAATCATGTCGGAGTCATCAGATGTTGCTGTTGAGGCATTCTCGACACAAAGTAACAACTCCAGGTGAGGGCAAATGCAAATGCTTCCTTTATTTCTACAAAGCCCCCTTTTGTACAGTGTCCCAGCACCTGTGCTATGTCTCTATTGGCTTCTAAGTTAACACCCCACAAAACTACTGGTTGCTTGAAACTAACACCCATCTAAAACAATCTAAAGCAACAAACAGCTCCCTCGAGCAGCTCTGCATTCTTTCATCTGATGTTTTGATTTCTTGCTTCTGTTGATGGTAAAATTCTCACGGGTACAAACCAAATTCCCAAGGGTACAAAGAGATTGTGTCCAAGTCAAGCTCTGTGAAACTTTCAGAGCAGTTCTCACTTTCCACATAAACCAACTGATACAATTAAAGAAAAGACAAAAAAAAGTCACAAAATACACTTTGTTAAACTGAATTTTATGTTTATTTTCACAGAATCAGCTATGTTGGAGAAGACCTTTGAGTCCAACCTATGACCCAACACCACTTTGTCAACTAGACCATGGCACTTAGTGCGACACCCAGTCTTTTCATAAACACCTCCAGGAACGGTGACTCCACTACCTCCCTGGACAGCCCATTCCAATGCCAAATCACCCTTTCTGTGAAGAAATTCTTCCTAATGTCCAGCCTAAACTTCTCCTAGTGCAGCTTAAGGCTGTGTCCTGTCATCCTGTCTCTGGTTGTCTGGGAGAAGAGACCAACTCTGACCTGGCTACACCCTCCTTTCAGGCAGTTGTGGGGAGTGATAAGGTCTCCCCTGAGCCTCCTTTTCTCCAGGCTCAACAACCCCAGCTCCTTCAGCTGCTCCTCATAGGACTTATGCTCCAGACCCTTTGCCAGCCTTGTGCTTTTCTGGACACGCTCTAGCATCACAACATCCTTCCTAAACAGGGGTTGATTTTCTTTCTTCTTTTTTTCTCATTTTCTTCTAGTGTGTAGTACTTTTAAAAAGACTCTAGATGACCTAGTAATATAGCACCTTCCAGTACCAAAAAAGGCTACAAGAAAGTTGGAGAGGGACTTTTGACAAGGGCACGGAGTGACAGGGCAAGGGGGTTTCAAACTGAAAGAGATTAGGTTTAGGTTAGATATTAGGAGGACATTCTTTACCATGAGGGTGATGAGGCCCTGGCACAGGTTGCCCAGAGAAGCTGTGGATGCCCCATGCCTGGAAGTGTTTGAGGCCAGGTTGGATGGGGCTTGGAGCAACCTGGTCCAGGGTAAGGGGGGTTGGTACTAGGTGATTTTTAAGGTCTCTTACAAACCAAATTAATCTATGATTATATAGTTCTGTGATTCTACAACGAAGCTCTGGCATCTCCTATTAAATCTTTTCCAGGAGCTGAAGAGACACAACTATGCTTTTCTGGAAAGCATAAAATGTGTGCCTGTAAACCTGCATTAGTAAGATTATGCTGTAGAGAAATCCATCTTAGGGATGACTTGCAGAGGTGAGTTAAGATTATGAAGAGTTAAACTTTAGTTAGGAGTTAGAAGCAATTTGTACTGATTAAACCAAGAGATGAGTTGGCTAAGTATAGTGCTATTCACTATTATGTCCCTGTCTAAAACTTTGCTTATAGTAAATGAATTGTCATAAGGACAAAAGAAGCTGACAGAATTATAACTAGCACCTAGATTGCATGATCAAATACAGGCAGGAGGTATGGACCGTCTCCAGGAAGCTTGCCGAGGCTTGCCCACAATAGAAGGTAGAAAGTTCACGGCGATGAAGAGATCCCTGACTTCATCTTTCAGGACCACCGACTCAAATCCAGACCACTGACCCAAATCGAAAAAGGAATTGCGCACGCGCAAAGGACTAATAACCTCATTTTAATAAGAAGTGAGAAATGGGAGGTGCTAGAAATACGTATATGATTAATATGTAACACTTTGTAAAATAACTAGAAGGCTAATAACCGTGTAAGGCGCTGGCACGTCTCTAGGAGGCAACTCTCATGCCGCCCACCAGCGTAATAAACATACCACTTTCTAACTTTAATAGTTAGAGAGTTTTTGTCTGTGAATATCGTGATTTTAATGATTCAGAGGGAAAGAAACATACTAGATTCCTTTTTTTATTTTCATTTGTAGTGTGTAAGAAGTGTCTATGGGAAGAATATTAAAAGAAAGTGTTTCTATTGGGGTTTTGTCTGGTCTATAAATTCAAAACCCATGTCTTAGGTATGCTTTTGTTAGAAGTTCCTCTGCTGACTGAAAAATTCATAGTACTCTCATAGAAAGAATTATCTTTACTACTCCTTTTAAAAATTTTTCCCCCAAAATTATTTTATGTGAGGGCCTTAAAAACATTCAGGTGTAAAAGATGGTTTTTGTTAAGATTAATCATTCTCTGCCTTTTGAATTATATGTTATATGCTTACAGACTACATCTTTGAATCCTCCAATGAGCTCTCCAGAAGAAACCAAAGAAGCAATACCTGAATTTTCCCACATTTTTATTTAACATGGCTATGAAGAGGGAAACAGGAAGGGAAAACAAGCAGCAATTTTTATCAAATGGCTTTAAGGTTCTTTTACGTATATCATTTAGGAAGAAGTAATGTATGGGTACAAGGAGTCTTTAAAGTACCTCCTTCAGGACCAAAATAATGAGATATTTTGGAGTGGTCATATCAGACGGGAAATGGTTTGAAAGGCACAAGACAAGGGGCTTGTATGGATTTTACTGTAAAAAAAAGGTGTATTCTAACACCACTGAACACCACTTCAAAGAATAAGAAGAATAAGGTAAAGCTACGTTTCTTGCTATTATCCTGAACACTCAGGCAGTGAAACCACCACAACTCGAAGATTTATTCAGTGTGTTTTCAAAGGCAACTTTCAAAATGTATTTTTCCATTAAAACTTTCACTTTTGTAATATAGTCATAGTTTCAAAGCATAGCAATACAATATTCTGGATGAATACACATCATATATTTTTTGTTTACATATTCTCAACAATACAGCTGGTTGCAGGGCTTTTTTTAGAATATCAGTGTAAAAAGAAAGGAAATCACAATAAAGATGCTGTAAGGAAAGCAGCAAGTGAGATGCCTCATGAGGACCAGTTTTCTTTAGGTCTCCAGGTGAGAGCTGAAATTCATTCCAACAGTCAGGTTTTCTTTCAGCTGCAAATTTCTCATCTGGATGTAGAAAACGTACAATTATATTCTCTAATTTATATTATAAGTAAAGACAGACTTCATGATCCTAAGAGTTGGTATGGATCAATTCATAAGTTGCCCTAGCAGATAAAAGAAAACCATCTCTTTTTTCTACACTCCACACATATGTAGAGAAATTATTCATCATTTATGCAAAACCTCTGGTCTTTGTACAATACAATGACTTTTTAGCATGCAAATTATTCTCATACGGCAATGCCTAATCTTTCTACTCTTCTTATATCTGTAACTATATTGTAGACAAATGAATTTTTAAATTTTTTTTTTTCTGGAGTTATTCAGATAAGAATACAACCCACCAAAATCATGGACACCTTTTGTTTAAGAGAAAGCTTAACCTTGGAAAACTGAACAATAGGTTGTGTGATGAAATTGCCCTATGTATCTAAAATTTAGATGATAATTAGCATCTCCATTGAAAAAGTAAGATACCTACTTTCCAGAAGCAACTGCTATCCCATCAGTAGCAAATTTCTAGATCATTCTCTGAGGTATCATTTCTAGATAATATAATTATCTACATCCAAGGTCCAGTGTCTGGGATATGGGCAGGAAGGAGGCCACTCTGATATAGCATTTAGATAATTATCTGGTAGATTGCATAAGCCATTTCCTTACTCAAGTGAGAGGTATCTATAAAGACAGTTTAAAGCTCAAATGGGAAGACAAGCAGGCAGAAAAAAGACTATTTTAAAACTGACCAGGAGAAACTTGCAGCCTGGTCTGGCAGTCTCTTCAACATACTGGCTCACACTTGTAGGTTTGGATCAGACCCTAATTAGGGAGTATGTTTCAAATCTTTTCAGACTCAATAATGTACCTACATAGGAAGGACCGTGAGAGGTTCTTGCACTCAAGCACTTTTCAGTAGGTAAGGGACAGGTGTTGGTGCTAATTCAAAGGACTGCAGCACTGTGCATCGGCTCTCAGAGCTGGGAGGTACAAACATTACAGCCCGGTGACATCTCTGAGCAATTACACTCCTAAAGTGTCAGAAAGCTAAAGTCCTCGTGTTAAAATACCAGGTTGCCCTTATGCCTACAGCTTAATGACTGAGATGGTTCTCTTGCAACAATAAAAAAAAAAGACCTTCCAGATATAGACTGTGAGCAGGACTGCCCTAAATGCCGCACATCTGAATAGGCTATGAAATCAGCCCTCCCTCCTTGCAAAAGGAGGGTTTGAGTATCTTCAGAGGAGAATTTCTCCTCCAGCTTGCACAAACAATTACACTTACAGCACAGCACGTGAAAAGTTACAATCACATTAACCTGCAAGGGTACCTTTTGATCTGAGAGGGCATAGAGAGCTTAAGCAGGGATTTGCCCTAGGAAGTTACGGTGAACTTCTAAGGAGAACTTCAAGCAGGAGCTCTTACAGGCTCAAGGTACTCATGGGAATGCTCCTTTTTCAGGCATACTGTGACAGCAAACTTATAGATCTATTCAGAGAGAATCTTGCTGCTCCACCAAAAGAATTTAAAAAGGACAAGCAAACTTCAGCTTTTATTAATGACAAAAAGTCTCGAAGGTCATTATATATTGAGTTGGATGTCATTTGAATATTTCCCTGTCCAGAAACAATGAGATGGAAATAAACGTTCCTAACACTGGTTCAAAGTTTTAGCACAGGAAGGTTTTGAAAAGCAGCTGCAAAGAGGGAAATAGAGCAAGAACTTCCAAGAGAAGTGCTTTGTGAGAAGGAAAAGAACCACAGTTCAGGGGTTAGTATGCAACACTGAACTGAAATAACTCCACAACTCAGGTATAGAGCTAAGTGTGTCTGCTTGAAAAATATGCTTCTGTTGGTAGAGACACCCCTCATGCAAGATGTATCAATGCTTTCAGAGATAAATTAAGTTCCTCAAAGACTGTGTAGCTAAAGCAAGGGGATTGCACATACTTTATTTACTCTAAAAAATATCACAAGTGTGGATGATTGCTTGGCATAGAATCATAAAATCATAGAATATCCTGAGCTAGGACTCACAAGGATCATGGAAGTCCAGCTCCTGGCCCCGCACAGGACAACCCCATTGGAATCACATGATGTGCCTGAGAGCAAAACACATGAAGATGCATTCATTGATCCGTTTAACTAATCAGCGGAGGAGCAACTCTTTGGAAAACCAATGTCACATGTAGTAGGAATACAAAAGCTTTTGTTTCATCACTTTTTTACAGTAGGGGATTTCTCGGAAGATAAGCCTTAGTGAGCTGTAACTCTGTTCATCTGTGTCTAAGTAGAGCCATAAATTTGGTTCTGACTTTTTGAGGAAGTGCCGCTCTTCTTGGAGACTGCAAACAGTGCAAACACCTTCAGCAAAGAATGCCTTTTTTGCAATGTAATTGAATAAGCACTTGTTGTTCAGAAGAAACCTCATGGCTGCCGAAACATCAAAATTTGACTGATATTGAGGGATTTCTGTGAATGATAGGCAGTACACAATTCTGTTGCTATGGGCTTGATACATTTCTGTCACTGAACTACAATTTTATCTTGCTAATGCCGTTGTAACCATATTTTTTATAAATGGAAAAAAAATGTCTCTTGCCAAAAATACTGAGTTAGTATCATGATAAGATAGCCAGCAGGTAAGAAAAACAGTTAGGATATTCTGAACAGGTGTTTATTGAAGACGGTAGGATTAGACATGTACTTCATTTAAAAATATGATGAAATGAAGTTACAAAGTGGGAATATCATGCGCTGCCAGTGCAGGAACACCTGAGACACGCCATGTAACTCACATGTCATCATTGTAAATGCAGAGGACACTGCTTACTTGCAAGGACTGGACTGAGTGGGCCTGTACAGTGCCAACCTTTGGCTTTGTGCTTCCTCTCTTTGGGGCTCACACAGACTGAGGTTCTGGACAGACACTGTCTGTTCTTAATATGAAAATAATCTAAAAATTACTCCTAAGCTGTTACTATTATTCACAGGAGTTTAGGAGTGCATTTTCTTAAGGTTCTTTACTTAAAAACTTACCTGAAAACACTAAAGTGCTGTCAATTTCCATGTTTCTATTCTCTGGACATCTATCACAAAGAGTGAACATACCCAAGCCAGCTTTGAAGAGGTTTTCCTTGTAAATAAGTCTGTAGAGAGCTTTACATTATCCATTGCTACTTTCAGTGTGTTTCACAGCATATCACTGTGCTACAAAGCCACTTTGTATTCTTTGTCCCCAAACAAAAACCATACGAACACCTTCCAGTTACCTCTGTCCGACCAAAGCTCAGGTTCAGCTAATCACCCTGTGTTGTGCCTCACAGCTCTCAATCTTTGCTCTCTTTTCTCCAGGTAAGCTCAGTGTGATTCCCTGAGCAATTGACTCAGAGGGATTTGCCACTACATTTCTATGTGATTCCTTCATATATGATTTAGATAGGGTTTTTCCCCTGCATTTGTAGAGATGGGTAGCAATGTGCAGGTATGAGAGAGTACGTTGTACTTCCAGAAGACACTCTGGGAAGTTAAATAGGGAAACCATGTCCAATTTTCTGGTCACCTCCAGCAGTTTTACATGTAAGTGTAATAAGATGGCATGACAACATGGTCATGGAGACACCTGCCAAGCACATAAATATCTAGATTTGCTTAGTATAGGAAGATGAGGAGAAAATAGTTCATTAGAGATGTAAATCTAAGAAGAGTCAGATGAGAGAAAAAAAATTACACTTTCAGAACCTCAGGAAATGAAGCTGGGTATTTGGGTCATGCCTAAAACTGAATGGGTAAAATAAGTGGGGTTTTGAACTGTTTGTCAGGGCAAATATGGCTTCTGTGACCAAGAAGAAAATCTTATGGAAAGGTCCTCCATTTGTGAGCTGTGTTTTTGTTACTTTTATGTTCACATAGCACATGGAAGTGTTCAGAAATCTGGACCTGAGTGCTAGTCTAATATTCCCAAAGATCTGAGCTTAATTGTGGTAACACAGATTTTAGGCAAGCTTGAGATTTTTGTGAGTGAGAGAGAGGCTGAGGGTAGTAAGTCGCTAATACAGCCCTTTTCTCTAAAAAATATTTATAGATCTATTGGCACCATTCCACCCACAAATTGCTAAATAATTGGTGAAACATGTTTTGGCTGGAATATACTTTGCAATGATTCATTTAAACTCCATCAAACTATTATTATGTCAGAATACATATTTTCAATATTTCCTTGCTTTTAATTAGGCTCATTTTTCAAAATGGTTTTAATTATCCTCATTTCTCAAAGCAAAGCAAGCTTTGCTGATGCATTTAGACCCGTGATAAAGGACAAGTCTAGTAAGCTGAGGAGAGAAAAAGCTGCATTATCACGCTTTTTTCCCCTTTTAGTTCTTGCACTTATTTATTGATGATTGATTTTAACTCAGAAAACTTTCTGTTGAAAATAATATATGATAAAAAGGCTTGGAACCAGTATTTTTAAAAACTCTTTCCATTTACGACTTTGTAGAGTCATACAGCTGCATGCTTGTAGAGTCATACAGCTGCATGCTGGCTACATACCATGTTTCCAGTGAAGGCAAAAAAGTCTAATTCTGGCCCACCCAGCACAGATTTTTTTTCCCCACTCATTGTGTCCAGGATGTAAACCTGCTCTTCAGTCTGTCTTGGCTTTGGACCACAGTTGGTTCCTAATTGGTCTGAATTTGAGGGTTGTCCAAATAGGTTCCAGCCCCTCTTGCCACTTGCACAGCCGTCACGGCTGGCCATCATCCAGCCCTGAGTCGTGACAGTGTTGCTGAATTATGGTCTTTTGATTTGAAAAAGTCCTTAAGGAAAACTGTTGCCTTGTTATTTATAGCTTATACATGTTCAGTTATTTATTTCTCTGTTTTATTATCCTGAATATTGATCAAAAAAATGCTTCTTGAGAGATCCAGTTCAGCTACTTGATCTCTATTTAAAACTTTATAGAAGCTGCAACACTTTCTAGTTTTGGAAACATAATGAAAACTGATTTTTACTCCTTTATGCATGTACAGATAAGCATATTTGTACTGAAAATATCTGTGCAAAGTAAATAAATCTAAAAAATTACATAAATACTATTAATTGTTCCTGTCATTTTATTCACACTAAGTCCTTAAATAGACTAATATTAATAGTCTTATACAAATAAGCAAAGTGGAAACTCTTTGCTTGGTTCAGGAATAGGATGGCAAAACCCCTAGTTATTTATTTTCCTATCAAACTAGTAAATAAAAATTATTTTTTTAAAAAGCATACTTAAAAAAATTAACATCAGAGCCTAACCTTCCACATACAAGTCTTTGTCTTTCCAAGAACAAGATTTGTTAGTTTCATTTCATTTTCAGTGAAAGCTGTCTTGGTAGACAATTGGCTATTGACAACAGAGGGAAGATTTTTGTTTGGTTGGGAGGCTAGGCTTTACTGAAAACATATCCAGATGAGTAATTTCTAATGAGGGTTCTTTGGACAAATTAAAATTAATTAGCCATTGTGATATCATGATCTCTAATAGATAATAACATGGCAGGGGGTTTTAGGCACTTCTTAGTAAAATAAATTGTTCTGGTCATAGCAAGTGCTTACTCTGATCTGTATATTCCCTCTTAATGACAATAATTCTCTGCTGTCTGTGGTATTATTTGTTGTGTGCTTGAGTGCTTTCAGTGAAAGCATGTACCCTGTGATCTGAAAATCTTCTCTTCTCTCTCCTGTTGTCTCTCCCTGATGTATGTATGTATGCATGTACACACACATATAAATGTCTGCAATATATGTACAGAATCCAAATAAAAATACGCTAATGGAATTCTTAGCTCCTGAGAGAGCCGGGATTTAAATGGAGCTTAAGTATAAAGCAGTCTTGCAAAACTGCCATGGATTTACCATCCAAGATACAATTATTGCTCATCACCCCTATCAGATTGATGATGATAAGGGTAAACAATCTAGAAGAGAAAATGAGGAGGAAGCATGCATTGATTAACATCTTTTTCTAAAGAAATAAATGCATTCCAAAGCAGATGGAAAGAGTTGCAGAATAATTGATATAACTGATATAAATATGGTTGATGAAGATTTTATTCTGTAAATACAAAGAAGATCCAAGTCTCTGGAAAGCATATGCCTTACATTTAATATGTTGAATGTAGACAATTGATGCTTTCCAAATACAGACTGCCAAATGCACAAAGAGTAAAGCTTTGTCAAGGTTCATTCTAAGGTCATACACTCAGTGCAACCATCAATCTGGACAACCTCCCAGTAACCTCCACATACTTCCAGACAAGATCTGGGACCCTTTGTGTCCTGATTAGAGCATACAACAGTTAATTTGTTTTAAATATGAAATTAAACAGTCTTGTAAAGTGCTGTATGAGGGTCATAAAATGGTTCTTGAGGTGCATTGATGAGGGCTGTTTGGAATTCCTACTCCATATCTTGCTACAGCAAAGTGAAAGACCAGAATGATGGAAGAAAGTAATTGCAAACTCTTCACAGTGAAAAATCATGAAAGACAATGTGTAGACTGAGCACTAAAAAGATGTATCCTTAGATGGTTTAACTTTTAGACACAGCGTCTCTCTGTCCCACTGTCATGTAGAATTGGCACCGCAGGAAGCACGCTGTTTGCTGAAGGCTGGAAGGAGCAATGCAGGATTAGGAATCTGGCAGAAAAGAAAGGAAGGAAGGGAGCAAGGGAGCAAGGGAGCAAGGGAGAAAGGGAGCAAGGGAGGAAGGGAGGAAGGGAGGAGTTATAAAAATCAGCTGAACATGTCCTCCAAACAAGTACTGCAAACAGGGAGACAGCCCTGTGATAGAAGAACACTGTCTGGGTTTTCGGTGGTTTTTTGGAAGCAGCATCTTCCAGGAGCAGTGGTGTTCACTACTGTGGAAGAAAAAGTACTTTTAATCTGTTTTTATATCAAATAACAGCAAAGGCCTGATTCCCATGCCTTGAAAAAGGACAGTGGAATATTAGCAGAAGTTAGATAAAACAAAAATAAGTCAAATGCTGATACTAGGTGACAAGCAAGCCTCTGATGATGTGGTGGTGATGTGATTCAGAGAAGCACCCAAAAGTTTTCATGTTTACTCATAAACCTCTCTTACCTAGATGTTGGGTTTTCTTGGGAGATTTTGCTGCTGTTAGATTGCCGCTAAAATTAGGTTTCCTGGTTTCAGTATTCTGCCATTTGTGGATGATGGAAACACGAAGCAGAGCAGAAAGAGTGGAAAAAGACCATTTAAGTGACTTTAAATTAGCAAACATAGTTTACCTTTTTATACTGAATAATTTTTGACTGTATTCAAATCAGTCCTTACAGTACTGTGAGAATAAGAAGTTTTTTATTATTCACCTGTATGGTGTTTCAATATTAACCACTCATTCAGTTCTAATATTTTTGGGGAAAAACAAAGAAACTTTTGAAGATTACTAATAACACTATATCAAATATTTCCAAGGATGAACAAGACAGGAAAGAACTAGAGTGACCAAAAGATTCCCTAATTTCTCTTCAGTGTCTGTCTGATTTGGGACCAGAGTCTTGCAGCAGACAGGAAAGAGACAGGACCAGAATGGGTAGTGAATAACATCTCTGCTCTGCCACTTCAAGCAATGAATCAGCACAGAAAAGGTTTGTGACACACATTGTATAAGGATAATTGGGAAGCCAGGAGAAGACTAGTGTTGGATTTGATGATCTTAAAGGTCTTTTCCAACCTATGGTTCTATGATCAAGACAGGGCCAGAAATTAAAAAGGCAGAGAAGTTGATGACAGCTGGCCTGAGATTCCTAGGAGTTTTTTGCATTGCCAGAAGTAAATTTGCATTGTCCATGAAAGACGTACTGTTGGTAAAGACCTGCCCAAGCATGCAATGCTTCTTACACTGTAGTAGCCATCGCACTACAGAAACTTACTGAGGGGTTGGTTCAGTGCAAAGGTAGGCAAAATCTCAATTGCTGAGACCATGAATTTCATCCTACTGAAAGAGTTCAACCCCTGGAAAAACACACAAACAAAAGGTAACACTACATTCTTCTAAACCATTAATATTGGTGTGAACTATGCTACCCAAAGGAACAGTTCTCATGTATCACATAAATTTTTCAGCGCTTTATTGCTTACTGTTAACTTGCTCTGCAGTGATATACAAGTAACTTGAGTCTGTTAAGTAGAAACAAAAGCATCTTCTGGGTATTCCCATGGTTATAATTTCATTTGGAAAAAGGAGAAATTTCCTGATGACATAAACTGAAAGAGTTTCTTAGAGTCATAGGGACGCCAAAACTGTAGGGACACAAAAAACTGTAGTTTTCTAACATACAGCAGTCAAGACTTTATACATTAACAGCCTTAAGTGGACCATCCATGATGACTAAACCTTGTCTAAAGACTAGAGATTCTAGCAACATGGTTTTCATTCCCAGAAAATGAGAATGCATACATAAAGATATATTTTGAGAAACAATACATATATAATTAAATGTGTTTGTTTTACATCAGGTGAATAAGCATACTTACATATTCAATTATTGGAATTCAGAGAAATTCTGACTCATTCTTACTGATGGTCAGTTGTATAATGTTCTCTTCTTTTATTCCTCTCCTTTTTTAAATTATGCTACAACATGTTATCTAATAGGTCTCCAAGATAGGGGTTATTAAATAGGGAAACAATACAAGGGAAAACAATTTTTAAAGATGGTTAGATAATAAAATCGCTTAAGAAAATTGCTATCACACATTACTTAATATTTTCCTGACTCAGTATCTACTCCCAGTTGAAAGTTAATTGTGTTTTCCAGAATGGAAACAATATTTTGTTTCCGAATTTTCCCAGTTTCAACAACATAGGCAGTTCAGGAAAACACATTAATTTGAATAAACTTATAGCCAAGATGGATAGGGCCAATATTGGCCACAAAATTCTAACTTATTTGACAGTCTTTGGAAACAATGGATGAGTGGTTTTCATCAGTGCTTGCAGTATGCAATTTATTGGGTACTTCAGATTATCTTTTGGCATCTTAATTTCTCCCATGTCAAAGGCAACTGCCCAGTTATTTATATTTCCAGAGTGACTTAACAAAAGCAGCTTTCATAGTTTTCTTTGGTGTTTCATACCACAGATATGCCTGGTTGGAAAAATAGATTAATATTGAATTGCCACTGAAAATATCTTTAAGATGATTTATGGAAAAGGATTTCACATAATGACTGCATTTGGTAAAGCTGAAAACTGCTTTGTTGATTTTGTAACACTGAGATGTTCACAAGGCCTGGGGATGAACTCTATGTCTTGAGCCCTCTTCTCTTGACATCCAATCCATTACATAAAAAATGTCCTAAAACTTATTTCCTGCATTGTTCTTGTCCTTCTGTAAGGATCAGTATGGTACAGAAAACAAACTTACAAGGAAATTCAGTGATTCACTCAGAAATTTATCATGTATAATTTGTTAGTTTTACGTAAAAGTTTATTTTATTTTTTAACAACCCCCAGTAAAGTCCAAGGCCAGATCCTGTGAAGCGCAGAGCATCTAGTGATATTGCCCAGCTGTGCTCATACCTGTTGTCTTCAGCAGGCACTTGTGGCTCTTGGAAATTACCATCAAGCCTACAATACTTTTCAGTATTTGTCAGCAAATAAACATGATCCTAAGTCCATAGTTTAGGAGAATGAAAACAGGACAATAAAATGACCATCCCACAGCTCTCTTGGAAGGATCTCAAAGGAGCTCTGGTTGTTATCAGCCTAGACAAAAAAGCAAGTCATTACTTTATTCTGAAGAAACAAATGCTTACTTTAATTGGCAGAAAAAAAATTAGCTAAGCCCGTTATCAATTAATGAAGGGAATGAATGCCTGGGAAAGTACAACATGTGATTGTTTGACAAGTGACAAATACTGGAGATCAGATGGAGAAATTAACACCTGAAAAATACCCAGTTGTTTTTATGAGCGGCCAGCTCTGTATTTGAGCATTCTTTTATATGAGTCTATGAAAAAGCAGAAAAGCTTCTTTTTCTGTGTTACTTTGCACCTGCCCTCATGTTCTGTCACTTTCAGCTACTTAACGCAGAAAATCATCCCTTACATAGTCAAAGGAATGAATAGCAAAAGAGTAAAAACAGTTGTGTAGAAGTGGTTGTATAAAAGCAGTTCAATGCCTCCATCTGAACCTGTAGGAAATGAAAACAGCTCCTCATTGTCGAGAATGAAAGACTATTGTTCTGGAAAAGCCAGAGCCATAAAGCTAATTACACATTTGCATTGATTTGGTGAAAACCGAATGAAGTTAAATTAATACAAGGCAGATGTAAACCAATTTAAATGTGTGCACATAGGGGTTTTCACCAGTTTAATTGATTTGAAACCAATTTTGAGCATAAACAAGACCATATTTCCTTTCTTTTCCTTCTCATTTACAGACTTAAAATTAGGAAATCATTTCAACTTGGATTTTGATAAGTCTACATTAAAAACACAGCTGCATTGTTATATAAGCACAAGTCTCCTAATAATTAATATACTGTACGTCCTGTCAAAAAGAGATCTCAAATTCACATCTTTCTTTGTAGCCGAATCCCACATGCAATGAATTGGCTTCACATCTGGTCCAAAGCCACCTTGGCTAGCAGAATCAAAATCATGGCATTGTGATTGCAGGAGGATAAAATTTTTTCCTGAGTCTACACTTGTACATCGAAATATAAGAAGGTACTATCATGCAACTTCTAGAATAATGCTCAGGAAAATGGAGCCTGGCCATAGGCACAATGGGTTTCTCTAGTGCACGAAGAAGATCACATTCCCTCTGCCTCTTCTTCCATGTCACGTCATGCTCCATCCTCAAAAACTCCTGTCTAATGGGCATTAGTAGTAACTTACTGTCATGCTTGCTCCATGGTACTTAGCAGAAGAGAAAGAAGAGAAAAACCCTTCTTAGGATATACAGAAATGAATAGTGTTATTTAAATTTCACATTGATATAGTGACATAAGCGTAAAGTGATAGTATATTTCTTTCTTGATTAAAATTCTGCAATTGCATCGGCCTGAAATATGTGTTTAATGTCAGACCTTTGCCTAAGTACGTACAACTGGACTGTCCCTCTAGATCTTTTATTGTCCACAGTTTTTAATACTCAAGCTGATTTTTTCAAGTTTCCAAACTGCCAGGGGTATAAGTTGAACAAGGATCTCCTAGTATCCCACTTAGCAGTGTGACAGATTTGGTATCTGTAGGTATGAGCAGGGTTAGGAAACCATTTCCCTGCAGCAGCTAATAGCATTTCTGGCTAAGTGGACATTTTTCTCTATTTTCCATCAATATTTATGGCATCTCAAAATGTCAAGAAGTCTTCAGGTATTTCTAGAGGAAAGATGTCTTAGTCTTAAACTCTCTCAATATCTTCATTTATGCTTGTCACTCCTCACTGACTTTCAGCTGGTGAGTTTTGAAAAGATAACAAGGTATGGTCCAAGGTTTGTACCTATGGTCCTTAAAACCAGAGGTTTCATGATCCTGCAGGCGGAGAGGGGGAATTCAGATATCCTAAAAGAGATCCTAAGAATTGCTTCAACTGCTGAAAACTGAGGAGTGAGGACGCTAACACTAAAGTGATGGACTGGAGAGGACCACATCACTGCTGCATAACACAGAAATTAAGGAAGGGGCATTTCTGAGATGTAAACTTGTACATACAGAGGTAAATGCTTTGACATGTACATATGAAAGACAAGGAATACAAGCATATAGAAAAAATGGAACAAGGCTGCAGACTTACTCTATAGCCATGTACACATACACATGTAGGAGAAAGAGAGAGTCTGGAGGAACTAATACTTGTCTTCTGGAAATAAACGTTCATTGGAAATGAATGACTGACTTAAATCAGTTTAAAAAGCAGGCACTAAGGTTTCATATATCGAGAGGTACAGTGTATGTTCTTAAAAGCCAAGATGCATCTATAACAGGCTAAACCCACTAAAATTTATATTTATTCTTTCTAGTTTGTATAAAACCAATAACTCTTTAATCATCATAACAAAATAGACATAATTTATTGTATTAAATTATAGCTTAAATAAATTGAGTTTAATTATTAACATTCAAACCACTCAGTGTAACAGAATTCACAATAATCACAGAATCATAGAATCACAAGACAAGCTGACATGGAGGCAGACGGACCTGCCAAGTCAAAGGCTGATGCCGTCTACGTGGAGGGAAGAGCCCTGAGAACTGCCCCCTGGTTAGGGTGAGGAAAAAGGCCTCCCCCACGCTTCTCTGTTCTGTTACGTTAATGTACCCCTGTTCTGTTTCCCTGGTTGGCCCATTGGCCTTCCTGCCCCTTTCTACCCTATATGTCCCTAATCTGGAACGTTCTCCCTTCTTTCCTCTCCCATTGTTCCCTGTACCTCAGCCACGCCCCTGTTGTTTCCCCATTGGCTCCTATCCCCTGGCCCCGCCTGTGCACCGCCCCCACGCCCTCAGACCATTGGCCCTGATGCTCTCTCCGCCCCTGCCTTCCCCGTGAAAAACCCCTGGACCCCCCCTCATTCCTGGTTCTTCATCCCTGGACCGTTCACATGTGTGGGTGGAATAAATCTCCCCGTGGAACTCCACACGAGGCCCCTTCCCGTGTCTCTTTGCCGATGGCTTCCACAACAGCAGCTGTCCGGTGCAACAGTGTGTGTGTGTGTGTGTGAGTGTGAGTGTGAGTGTGGCACCGCCGAGCGGCTCCCAGATCCGGAGACGCTCTGGGGAAGGTTGCGGCATCTTCACCACCTCCGCCTGCGGCAACAGGCTGAGTTGGAAGGGATCCACAAGGATCACCAAGTTCAATTCCTGGCCCTGAATAGGACCATCCCCCAAGTGTTGATGCAAGCAATTCATTCATCCAATTAAAAGTTTAGCACTTGATGTATTTACTTGCTAAAAAACGTAAACTTTTTTTTAAATGAAAAAGTTATTAACTGTGATTTTACAGGTCATTTTCTGCCCCAGTGTGGATGTTTTCATGATTAAATATTTCACATTTGGTAAGTCAGGATGCACTATTTTCTTCTCATCAAAATAGTGTGCAGGCTGAATTAACTTCCATGCTCACAGAGCAGTAAACCAACTTGTAAATCTAAATAATCAGTTCCCATGATTCCATTTTCTTGGCTCGTTTCCATTCCAAATAGCTGCAGGAGTTATTCACTTGAAAAAGATGAACTCCTGTCAGTGTATCTTGCTCTCATATTTGTTTCAGGGCTTTCTTGGAGTTTCTGGGATGCTTGAATTCAGGGATGTGGGCACCTACATCAAAACTGTTGAGGGTTCTGAACCTTTGTCACAGACTGCCCTCTTCCAAAGTACTCACTACTCACAAAGAAGATTAAAAATCTGAAGATAAAATTCCCTGTGGTGGTTTTGCTGGCTCTCTGATCAGCAGAGTTTCCTCCTGGGTGAAAATGACTAGATTTTAGGTATTAAACAAAAGGCTGTAAATTTCCCAGAACTTGGAAACTCACTCTCTGTAAAGCAAGGAGTAATAAAAACAAAAAGTTTGAAGAGATTTGGAAATAGATTTTACAGCCTAAGAGTGGGTGTTAGAAACAACCCATGTATTTCACTTTGGTCTCCTTCCTGGTCACTGGTGACAAAAATGCTCCTTATGTTTCTAGTCAAATGTATTAAAATGGAGTCAGAATTTCTTAGCAATAAAATCAACCTGCGATTCAAGTTATGTGGGAGATGGTCAAACCCCTTTTCCCCATTCTAAAAAATCATGGTACTTCCTATCCTCTTCCTATTTCTTCCTGTGGATATGAAGAATTTCATGAGTTTATAGAGAGACCTTCTTTGCCTGTCTCTGTATTGAATTTGCCTGTTGCACTGAAAACTCATTGATTCAGAAGCTGCCTGCAACTGTGTTTCTAGAGTGTTTAATATAATAGGAGCTGACTCCTCAGCTGAGGCATAATACACATAGTTGATAATGATGGTTTCAAGCGGTGATAAAAATTATGCCTCCCAACAGCTTCTCTGCTTGAAAAACGATACTGAAATCAAGCAGTAAACAGTGGTCTTCAAAATTTGGCCTTCTGGCTTGTTTACCCCAGCAGTCCTTAGTCATTTTAAAATATTGCTTGTGTTTACCTTGACTTTGGGTAACTCTGTCAATCTAAGAGAAAAGCCCATGGTAATCAATGCGTGTTTCTTTTTTACTTATGTACCTCTTCTTTCTTCCTATTGTCATTATTTCCCAGTGCTTTGAGCACTGCTCTGGAGAGCTCACAGCCAAAGAGATAAATAACACTTGAAGGGAGAGAGGAAGATGCACTTGGAATATATTCGAAATTTCTGTGTATCGTCTTCCCCTTGAAGCGTATAAAAAAATCTAATCTATTTTTAGAGGTGGTAAAAATTCCAGAAGTGGGTTCTATACTTGTATTATCATGTCAATTGGAAACACAGAATTGGAATTGTCCTTTAATATTTGTTTCACCTATAAACTGGCAAGAAACTGTATTGATGATGACTCACAACTATTATGCTGTATCATCTCTTTCCAGTCCACATTTAAGTAAACTTTCAGACTTGCTTCAGGAGGTGTGCAACTATGTTCACATAGGTTTGTATTTAAGTGCATTTACAACATGTTTAGAATTGCATAGTCCTGCAAACACACACACATTTTTTAATAGTCAAATTAACTTGTTTTAAACTATTTTATTTCCAGCCACTAAACCTAAATTGGTAACACATATAGACATCTCTGATTGCCTGTTTCTCTGACGTCATGGCAAAATTCAGCTAATAACATTAATTTATGTTATTCAAAGTGTGTATTAGGACTCAAGGAGGGGGACTAGATTCAAAATGCAGTCCAAGGGCTGAATATAGAGATAATGCATCATTCTATAGCAGCTTTCTTCCATCATTCCCAGAGCATTCACTGAACAAGCAACACCCTTTTTCACCAGGAAATAAGGATGTTCCTTAAACCTAACACGCAATGCTTCCAAGACATGCTTCTAAATCAGCTGTCTTTTCATGTTATAACTGTCATGTGTGTTGGAAAAATAAACAGTTAAGTTCAAGTTTAAAACAAAACAAAGCAAACCAAAACCCTTCCCCATCTGTCAGATTGTGTGTATGACATCATCAGCTGTTCTGCACTTGTTTGTAGCTACCCAGACCGACCTGCCCCACAGTCTAAGCTTTGTGCTCCAGCTCTCTTTACAGGGTCAGTGGGCTGGAAAATTACCACATGCTGTCACAGTTAGCTCAGCCAGGTCTTGTTATCATTGTTTCCAACGAATCCATTCATTCCATTATTTTATATATTGGGCAGACATTCTGCCACTGAGGCTTGGGCCACAGTAACTTGAAGGGCCAAATGTTAATGGGCCTCTATTGTCGGCAGAATAGCAGTGCAATATGTGGGAAAAAATACCCAGACAGCTCACTGACACCGGTTTAGGACCTCTAGACTTAGGGTGTAGCCTGTGAAGAGCTTTTATGTAAACAAGGCTTCAATAAACAGATAATATCTTTTACGCCAATATTCATAACCCACAAATTTTTCTTCTCTTCGCCCTCTTTTACCCTCCAGAGCAGCACAGCTCTTCAGACACCAAGAGGCAAGAAAGTGGTATTTATGGTCAATGTGTTTTGCAGAGTAAATCTGTAGGAAGTGTGTGAGAAATCATACAACCAAACGTGATTTATAAGGGGTGTTATTGAGTTCACAGCTGGAAAAAAGCGTTTCTATTTCGAGCTTGCTTTACTATCTGTGTGGCTTACAATGGAGCATTTAACTGTGAAAACTTAAAGCTTGCAATTTGTGTGCCATAGCTGATGTGTCAAAACAAAAGCAGAGCATGTCTGTCTGCCCTTCCTGAGTGTGGAATTTTGAGTAAAAGGAGTGCACTGATGAAATACTCTATTTTTGTCTTAGGAAACCAAAAAGCCAGGCAACACTCAGGAAATACATAGTAAATTTTTAGTATTCAGAAAAAAGAATCAGGATAAAGAAAAATTTACTCAAGTTACATTGTTGCCCCCTAATGTTGGTGGTGTCTGTGTTTTCATTTGTTTTGGTTTTAGGCCAAGTGCTATTCTCAGTTGTTTCCCACCCTCATCCTTGACTTTGGTGAGTTCACTAGAGCTTGGTTCTAACCTGAAGGAGCTTTTCGAACAGGCTCCCCAGGGAAGTGGTCGCAGCACCAAACCTGAATGACTTTAAGTGTTTGGACAGCACTTTCAGGAACATGGTGTGATTCTTGGTGCTGTTCTGTGCAGAGCCAGGACTTGGACTTTGATGATCCTTATGCATCCCTTCCAACTCAGGATATTCTATGATTCTTTGGTTGCTTTGGGACAGCTCCACTGGCTCAGCTTCTTTCACCCAGCTTTATCCAGTCATGGAGGAGAAGATGGTCAGGCTAATGGGGATGGAAATTGGCAGAGTGTCTCCCAAGAGGAGGCGTCCCCCTCGTTGCCAGCTGAGACATTTCAGGGGCCACACTCTTGTTAGAAAGAGATTCTTCCTTCAGATTCCTTAATATGAACAGGGTGAAGTGAGTAAGATTTAAAAGTCTCATGTGAACAAGTTGCAAAATCCTTCAGTCCAAGAAGAAGACATTTCAAGAACTGATTCAAGAATGAATCCAAAGACAGAGAGTCTCCAAATGCGTGGGGCATCTTTGGGAGATCTGGATAAACTCTACTGTTCCTGATTTGAGGCTGGTACTGATGAGGAAAAGGGGACGACCTTGGCATCTAATGACCACTGCCTTTATTCCGGGTACTGAATATTCTCTTACCATTGTTTTCACTGCTATTGGACTACAAAGGTCTTGATAACATGACCTGGCTGCTATCACCGTGACAGTTTATAGTGATTAGCTGAATCCACTGGCATTCTGAAAACCTAAACACAAGTCTCAGCTTTTTTAACTCACCAGTAACTAGCACAGCTATTATTTCACTTAATTTGTGTTATTGATACTCTAAAGCTCTCTAAAGAGCTCCAGAAAATTCAAGAGCACAGTATATCTTGTTTTCTGCAAACATTTTAGAATATTAGGCCATTCATAGTACTGAATGCATGAGAAGAATTCACATTATCTCTCTAAAGCCTTGCTATAATATATTACAGTTGGTGCTTTCATTATTCAAAAGCCAGATTAGCCACTTTATGTTTTATGAAACATATTTTATTTCAACTAGGGTTTTTTCTGTGTTTGGCAGCTAATTTTAAATAGCTCTTTTTTTTCAGATGACATTAAAACCCAATTGAAATAAATTCATTTTCCATAAAAGTAATTTGTGTCATGGCTAGATTTCCTAAGCCAAACTCTCCAAGCAATCATCATAATAATTTTGTAAACCATAGATAATATCTTGGAATAAAGAAACATTTTCAGGGAATGAAATGTTTAATTTAGATAAACATTAGAATGTAGTGTTGTCACTTTGCCTGTAGTATTTTCAGAAAAATCTTCTAGGGTTTTGAAATAAGCATAAAAAAGAGAGACAGAAAAAAGAACCGAAAGAGTGAGAGAATGCAAGAAATAAATAGAACTCTAACATATTCAATTCGTTCAAGCATTCTGAAATGTGATGTTTTGTCCTTCATTTTTCAAGATTAGGGTTTGTGTGCATGCATGGTTTTGCCAATGTACTTAGGGGAGATGGGATCTGGAAAAAGTGAAACAGGAAAGAATTAAACAGGAATAGGCCCTGCCTAATGTATTCTTTTAAAACTGCATTATGAAATACACAAATTGCATTATTCACTGCTTCCATGTTTTACTTAGCTTTGCATGGTTAAAGGGGTTTTGAATGGTGAAAAAAAAGGTGCAAAAGAAAAATAAAAAGTACAACGGCAAGTAATTTTTTGAGTTACATTAACTGTTAGGGACATTTGGGCACATAATGAACATTTTTAGTGCACTCTTCCATTCTGGGTAATCTAATGTTCAACCTTTAAAAATGATAAAACACCCTCAAAAAATCTTAAAACAGTAAAGGATATTTTTGGTCACTTACTTCAATGCTACAGTCAGTCCTTTGGGACACTGCTCTTTTCCTTGCTTAGGATCATGACCTTTAAACTGCAAAGCGCTGGAGTACATCTACTCACCATGAGCCCAGTCTTGTGCTGTCTCTAGAGCCACCAGAAGTCCAGGTAATGTGAGAAAGTGCAGTCCCATCCAATACTGTCAAACTGTCCTTTGGTTAGTAAGCTTCCGTCCTCTGGTCTCCAGCAGCCTGAATATGACGGAGAGCATTACTAGAGATTTTCAGATATGTCTGTTCCTTTTACAGGAGAGCTTCCTCTTGAAGGATGAACTTCAAAGGATAAAGTTCTTCAGAGATGCAGACCAAGTAAAATCTCTCTAAATTACAAAACTTACATTAGCTGAAATGTTTGGGGTAAGGTTTTAGAGGCAACGAAAAGGAAAGACAAAAACCTCCTGATTAGTGGCCCAGCTAGTCGCCTCAAACCTCCTGAGAAAGAACTTAACTTTAGGCTCCGAGGAAACTTCTGAGCATGAAGTATAAGCACAGACAAGTCACTTTCATTATTTGCCTCAAGCGCAGAGGCATTCGTCTGAAATTTTGGGGAAGCTCTTGTTCATATTCTCTGGTGGGATTAGATGCATTACTGCACAGAAAGTTTTAAAAAAAAAAAAGTAACCACACCTTTATTTTGACAGCCATTTTTTCCTAATAGAAGCACAGGTAATTACATAACTGATTCGGTGTGCTAAACTGAGGAAAACAGAATAACTGCAGAATAGCTCCCACTGAATTTGGTGAGACTTCAACCAAGGAATACTAGTAGCTTTCATAAAATCCACAAGAAAGGATATTCAAGGGCATACAAGGCATTCAGCAACCTCTCCATCCTTGTTTCTTTGTCACCTTCCATTCCCTTTGACAAAAAGGAGTAAAAATATTTCAGCAAAGTAAAAACAATAAAAGTGAAAACAATTTAGAAATTATCTACATGGCCCATCATAACATATTAGCAACTGTCTATGGTATTAGCTATTTTCTAACATGTTACATTAATACCATAGAATTTTAACCTTTGATTACCCTAATAAGATATGACCTTGAAATCAATTCAAGCAATTTTCATATCAGATTAATGAAGACAAAGGCTTACACACTCTGAAACCAGTACGTAAACCAGTACTAATAGAACATGACAATTTTTTTTTCATGTTTTGCGTGTGTGTTAATGTTAGTTTACCTTTCCAATTCAATATTTTCCCCCAGTTTTTCATTGTGGGACTTGGAGAATTAGTGCATTATCATTCACTTTTTGATGAAGCAAGTAAAACAGGCAATATCATAGTAGTAGTCAACTTTTAAACCAATTTTTATGATACAAATACCTGCAATGATGGCTGTTGGGAAGGGAAAACAAAATCAGAAGCAATGCAATGAAACTACTAGAACTGGATGTAGATCAAGAAGAATTCCTACTAGAGATATTTTTCTAAAAATATAGTAGCTTTCTCAAAGAAGTGAGTGCCATACAGTCAGTGTTAGACTGGGGAAAAAAAAAAGCACTACAAGGTGCTATCTAGGGAATAATCCTCTGGTAGGCAGTCAAAGAACCTGGCTATTTCTATTTTCACTCTTTCAGATGTTATGATTCAAGACTGGCTTGGAAGATGAAAGATTAATGGTATTTAATGGATTGATGAGTTCTTGTCTGATTGCTACCTGGGTTTTTTGCTCTTAGAAATTAAATACTTTAAGAAGAGAAGAGAAATACTGTTATATAGTGTCTGGATTTTTTTTTTTTCTGGTTATATTAACTTAAAAGGAGTCAAACAACACTCTCTCAGAGTCTGCAGCACCGAAAAGAATAATCTATAATCCAGGTGGTGGAAAGGCAATGATGCAGCAGGTCTGCTCTTGTGAAAGAAGTTCAGGCAAAGACTTGTTGCATATAGGTAAAGCCTTATAAAATGAAGGCCTTGTTGCCTTTGTAAAATCATGGCTCAAGCCTGTTACTTCGGCTAAGTAGAGAAGGACTGTGGGAAAGAGACACAGCTGAATTAGGGATAGAAAAACATGCTGCGTGACTGCCGCGTGCTCACATTGTGGTGTGTGGTGGTTGGTTGAATTATGCTTGTTACTCTTTAAAACTCTGTAAACAGACAACCGGCTAAGTGCTTAAAAAGGCCGAGTTTTGCAATAAAGTGCTGATGCTTGCCACTATCTTCAGCATCAGTCTTTTGTGTTCTCCATCAAAGACTTAGTCCACACTTTCTTTTTGTCTCAATATTCTGTTTTAATTTGTCCTTTCTTGTACTTTTAATAAGCCTCGTAATACCTCTTAAGAAGTTTTAAAGAAAATTCAAAGTGTCAGGAAAACCTGAAGATATTTGGTGAGGAAAAAAGACCAGAAGTGCTTTATTGCCTGGGAAACTCCATAGCCCCATTTCACAATCCTCTCACGACCCTTTCTCATCAGGGCAGCACACTTCTGGAGCTCACAAAGAACCTGATATACCAAGGAGGGTATTCTGGAAGTGTCAGGAATAGGGAGAAGGAAAGAAGGGAATGGTAAGAGAAATCCAGGCATGTTCCTCTATGACACACACTATTATGTAACAGGTCTTATTTCAGGTTTTGCCTTGGGCTTATGCTATCTCTGTTTCTCTTGGCTGTCAGAAGGGTGGATTGAATGCAGCAGTTCCTGAATTTATTACTACGAGGAGCAATTCATTTAGACTGAAAGGTTACTGATTGCAGCAAGCCTTGAAACCCATCATTCTTGGGGTTTGGGGCTTTTTTTTAGTGAACAAAGTCAATCATTTTTCCTCTATCCTGTGTTCATCCTCAGACTTCCTTCCAATCCCAGTGTATGTCATTGAGATCTCAGCAACAATTTGGTATCTTCCAGTCTGTGTCCACATCTCTCTTGTCAGCCTAGCTATGTTTTCTTCCTTGATCTTAATCAGGCCAATGGGCAAGTCAATTATTTTTGTAGCATAGACTATAGGCTAGGTGTCTTCTGCTTTTTTTTCCATACATGCCATAAATTTGCTATCATTGCTTCTGACCCTTTTCTATGGGAAATCCCGAGATCCTTTATGTTTCCTGCTGTGCCTGTTCAGCTGAACAGTATTGGCTTCAAAAGGAGGTTGAGGGGGAACTTTCACACTCTCTGCAATGACCTGAAAGGACGTTGTACCCAGGCAGGGGTTGGCCTCTCCTTCCACGTAACAAGTGATAGAAAAAGAGGAAATGGCCTCATGTTGCATGAGGGAAGGTTTAGACTGCATATTAGGAAAAACTTCTTCACTGAAAGGGTGGTCAAGCATTGGAACAGGCTGCTTAGGGCAGAAGTGGAA
The DNA here is from genome assembly GCA_013397775.1 of Eulacestoma nigropectus. Lineage (NCBI taxonomy): Eukaryota > Metazoa > Chordata > Aves > Passeriformes > Eulacestoma > Eulacestoma nigropectus. Next base: position 8,400 of record VZTE01003317.1, on the reverse strand, counting down.
TCACAGTCCCTGGAAGCATTCAAAAAGCATGTGGATATGGTGCTCGGGGACACGGTCTTGTGGTGGGCATGTCAGTGTTATGTTGATGGTTGGACTTGATGACCTTAGAATACTTTCCCAACTGTAATTATTCTGAGATTCTATGTCATTAGTAGTGTTTAGGTGTTTGCCTCAGGCCAGACTGTTGACTCCCTGTGGGCTCCCTGTGCCGCAAAGGGCACAAAATAGAGCCTTTGCCATCCCACTTTAGAGGCCGAACCTTGCACTGCCGGCTTTGTTACACAAAAACTTTCAATGCTCACCAACAGAACAACAGGCACAGGGTGAAATCCCAGCAATTACTCTGGTTTCATGTCATGCTGGAGATTCTAAAGTGTTAAAAATTATAATGCTTGGAAGAAGGGTCCCTGTTGGTGTAGCTGTGTCTATAGCATGCTGCAATCATGCCTGTTCTGTTTGACATTAGGAATTAACATCACCACACTTCATTTCTAACATCCATTAAATGGACATAATAGCACAGTATCTCCCACAGAGGTGTGTTGAGAGGCTGAAGTAATTATTGTGCACTGGCAAAGAGCTTTGAGACTGCAAAATGAAATCTAAAACTAAAGTCCAAAATATTATACTCATGCAGCAATTGCAGAGAGGCTGTAAATCTGCTACCAGCCTATTTGAAGAGGGCCTGTCAGCCAGAGGAAGGACATGCATGTTTAAACATTTTTTAAAATATTAAACTGCAGGTCCACAAAAGCCATACAAATGACTCCACTGATGTCCTAAATGAATTCTAACTGTACTAATGTGAATCCAGAGCTGTGTGGCTAAAGAAATTCACTTTTCTTAGCATGGAAACTTGAACGGCAAATGGGGAGAATCCAGATCTCAAATTTTCACCTCTGTCCCTTTCCAGAAGAATAGCTAATCCCCTTCTACCAAGCAAAATAATAACATCTTACAACTGCATTGCACTTTTTGTGGCCGCTTGGTGTGAAATACTTGTTTAGCTGAGGACCTGCTGGGGGTAATACCATGCATCAGACTGTAAGCAATTGGTACTGCTGGTCCATGTGTTAGATTTCTGTACATGTTTCGAATCACTTGAATGGACCCTGCTGAGACAGATGTTCTTCAGCCACTTTAGCCTTCGGGACTCAAAAATTGGCCAAAAAGAGATTGCAGTGAGGATCTTTCAAGAACCCTACCTGGATCCTGCAGAGGGAAGTGGTGGAATCACTGTCCCTGGAAGTGCTTAAAGAACGTGTAGGTGTGGTGCTTAAAGACAGAGTTTAGTGGTAGACCTGGCAGTGCTAGGTCAGTGGTTGGACACAATGATCACAGAGGCCTTTTCCAACCCTAATGATTCTATAATTCTCTGGATTTCCCAGAGGTCATAAAAGAAACAGGCAGGAGAGAAGATTCCCCACTTCTGCAATAATCTTAATGCTGGTTTTGCACCTGACATCTCCCTGCTTGACTGCAGTGCCAGTAACGCAGGCTGCCATTGCCATGAAAGTAGAGAGGAATGAAAGGGTTAAGGAAAGTGAAAGTGGATTTATAATTTCTGATATTGGGCTCCCGTACTGCTACTGCCATTATCATATGAATTGTCAGCAGGATGGTAGCTGATTACACAAAAGCCTCAGAGGACTGAGTTTTAAACTTAAAATGTATTTTCAACTACAGTTCACATCTTCACAATGGCAAATGTCTCTTGCCATGTAAGCTCTGAGAATACTGCAGTGGCCACAGAAGATACTGTTTCTTTTGCAACTGTTTAAAATTCTGGTATGTGTATCGTGAAGCAATACAAAAAAATTATTTTTAACAGATCTGCCAACCAAAATGTCAGTTGGTACAAAGCAGCTGTGAAATGAAGGTGTCAATGGAGCCATTTGAGTTATTGGACAGAATCTGTACCATTATCTGATTAATAATTGCAGGCAGATTCAAAGAGCCACAACTACTTAAATTTGCTTTCGTAATTTGCACATAAAGACTTTATTTTGTATTTGCTTCTTGCCTTCAGGGCCAGCTCTTGACACTGCTGGACTTCTCAGCTGGTGCTTTATGTGTCATCCAGACTTTCTTTTGGGTCTTGTCTCTTATTCCTATAGACTGGAGTCTTCTGGTAGTCAACTACCAGAAAACTAAACAGAGTTACGGGTGTTCCCATGTGAAATATTCTCCAGGGACATTCTCAGCCCAGCAGAGTTGCATATGAGTGGTTTTGGTTTAATGCGTCTCTGACTCATCCCTGTTTTGCACAAAAGTGGTATAATGTCATGTAGTGATTTGAATCCTGTTGATCCAAAACTTGCTGTTTCCTTTCCTTGCTCATAAATGTGTCCAGATTCCTATCAGGTTTGCCAGAATACAGTGATTTTCCATAGTACTGGGATGAAGGGACATCAGGGACTCTCTGAAACAACAGAGGAGTTGTCAGTTGTTAGCATGGAGTTTATCAGTTCAGCAAAGTCTAGTTCTGAATGTTGATTATTTATTTCTTCAGTCCAGTCAAAACCCTGACAACATGATCTCTTCAATACACTTATTTTTTAGTGGATGCAGCCCAGGACACACTTGGCTTTCTGGGCTGGGAGTGTCCACAGCTGGCTCATGTCCAGCCTCTCACCAACAGCACCCCCAAGTCCTTCTGGGCAGGGCTGCTCTCAATCTGTTCATCCCCAGCCTGGGATGGCACCAGGGGCTGCCCCAACCCAGGTGCAGCACCAGCACATGGTCTTTTTAACCCTCATGAGATTCCTATGGGCCACTTTTCAAGCTTGTCCAGGTCCCTCTGGATGGCATCCCGTCCTTCAGGAGTGTCAACAGCACCACTCAGCCTGGTGTCATCTGCAAACTTGCTGAGGTTTCACTTGATCGCTTCATCTGTGTCACTGATGAAGATATGAAATAACACTGGGTCCAGTACAGCACCTGAGGGACACAACTTGTCACTTACTGTCCACTGGGACTCTGAGCCATTGACCACTACTCTCTGGTTTATGTTATGTTTATGCTATGCTATGCTATGCTATGCTATGTCATGTCATGTCATGTCATGTCATGTCATGTCATATGTTGTGTTATATGTTAGATCACTTTATGTTGCATTACATTATGTTATGTTGTATGACTGTGCTATTCCATCAGTGTGATTAGTTGTAAACTAGATTTGAACTAAGAAAAATCAGTACTTTTGTTTGATGTAAATGGTAGCTCAGGTTTGCATTCTGTCAAGCTCTGAGAAATGTTGTTTGGAACTGTACCCTATGCTTCTGCAGCACAGAAACTGTAATGATTTCAAGTGTAATTTTTGCTCAAGTTATTACAAAACCATCACTGAACATTTGCACATATCTCACTCAAGGACAGTGTAAGAATAATGAGTACACCTTGCTTGTCAAGTAAGTTTACACAAAGTTAAATGGATGTTTTGAATTCCTAGGCTGCTACTCCATGAAGCTATGGCTTCTCTGACACTATGTATTAAATATTTAGAAAGATATTCTTTACTCAGAGGCACCATTACTGGTTGGCCAGAGAAGCTGTGAATATTCCATTCCTGGAAGAATTCAAGGCCAGGTTGAATGTGATCTGAGAAACCTGTTCTCAGAGTGGGTGGCATTCCTAGCCACTGCAGGGGAATCAGAACTAGAGGATCTTTAAGGTGTCTTCCAACCCAAATCATTCTATGATGCTATGACACAAATTAAATTATTATCTACGTTTCAGAGATATGGGTGAGACAACCTGCTTGTGCTGTTTGAAGAATGGATCTTACAGACCTTTTTTAATCCTAGTAAGTATTCAGAGATCTTAAAGTCATATATGTATCCTTTTTTTCTGTCTACTCTTGCCCAAAACTGGGACTTTCCTGCTACCCCTGTCAGTGAGGCCTAAGAGGTCATGAATTTTCATGTCTCTCTTTCACTGGGGTGATCATATCTTGTCCACTGAATTTTGTCTAGATGGAGCTGTAAGATCAACACATTACTGCTGGTTTCATTATTCTTCTGTAATTCAAAATTCCTCAGAAATTTATCTGGAAGTCAACTTTTTTACCTGCTTGCTATTTTCAGCTGGGAGTACCATCTAATTTTAATTCCCCATCTAACATCCTTAGGCATAATCACTTCTTATGTCTTCCATATTTATCCTGAGAATCTTTTGGGGATTTTTTGGCATATGCTCAAACTCATGTGACAGAAAGGAGAAAATGAGAGAGTCATTATTTGAGCTCCAGAGTAAATCAGACCATGGGCTTTAGAACAGTGGAAGAGATTTTTGAAAGGAAGAATAAGTGAAAATTTGTTAGGTGGTATTAGTTAATTTAAGATGAACTGAAGTGGCAGTATGGTTTCTCTAAAATGTTTTTTTGCCAAACTAATTGGATACCTTTAGAAGTTTTAGTTAAACTTATTCTTAGGAGAATCATTACTTATAGGTAGGTAGATAGATAGATAGATAGATAGATAGATAGATAGATAGATAGATAGATATGATGTAGATACAGATACAGATATAGATTGTTACAGATGGATAAAATCTATCTGCTTTCAGTGAAACATTTTATATGTTGCTACAAGGGAAATTCTCTGTTAAACTGACAAAATGGGTATTAGTTGAAAAATACGACATGAACATGGAGCTGAAGGTAAAGGAGTCCAAAGTTCGTGCTAAAAGGAGAAGCATTAGACAGGAGGGCAATGACAATTTACTTCCTTATGGCACTAGTACTCAGTTCAGTCTTCATCAATAGTGACTTAATCATTAGTTACCTTGGCAATTTGGCAGAAAACTAATGGAAGTGAACTAATGAACTAATGGAAATTTGCAAGTGCTTAAAATTAGGAGCAACACTCAAAGCTTCAAGTACAAGGGCAGTGATGAATCTTGACAATAATATGAACTATACTGAAAGTAGAAAGTGCCTTTAATTTAGGGACTAACAACATAATAATATTTTTAAACTATTTTTTTCCTAAAATATCTGAAAATATTTGTCATTGGATGACAAGGCCATCAGGAAACGAATTATTCTTCAAAAGCAGTGGTGAAAATGAAGAAAGAAATCACAGGTTTGTTGAGTCTGTGCTGAGTAGTACTGGTAATTAATACAATGTCATAAATTATGTGTCCTCTATGGGAATTTATTAAGCTTTAAATTTCTTTTTACATCTCTGCTTAGAGGTGGATAGTTTGAAAAGCTGAAGTTTGGGTTAATATTTTTTTTTTAACTTCTGCAACACTCCACCCTGTTTATAGTTACACTATCCAGAAGAAATCTTCTTTTGGGTACAAATTGCTCTGGCCAGTAGCACCAACTCTCCTACTCTGCATTAGCCAGAAAAAAGATCATTGACAAATTAAAGTCATCACTGTAATTTTGCACCTCAGCCCCTCTCATTTGATACCTAATTTTGTCCCTCCTTAACAGAAGGTCAGCATCTTGCTGACAATTTTTAAATTAAGAAAACCACCTAGGAGAACCTAGCTGGCTGATGCTCCCACAGTGCTCTCTGAGTCTCTCCTCAGTTTATGCACTCTTTTGTCCTTGAGCATGTTTTTGAGATTGTTTAAACCATTTGCATGTCATTGTAGTTGATTTACCTTTTTCTTGGTAGTTTATTTCTTTCCTGAATCTGGTTTTGCATTATCCTGTTTCATTTTTCAGTGCTAAAAACACATTGATATCAACTAAGTTGTGCTGGAGGAAGAGATGGGAAAGAATGTCAAGCCATTTTAATCCCTGATAGATACAAGGACTCAGATAAATTCAGGGCCTGTGTAAATAAGGCACTTTAAGGAATAAACAGGAAAGAGCGGTGCTGTACAAAGGGGACAAAATACCCCCCGTCCATGAGACATCCTTTCTGGATGAGCTGAACTGATTTTTTTTTTTCATTTCCATGACCTTCTTGTGAAATCCAGAATTGTAAAAAAAACTTTTTAAAAAATAAAGCAGTTTCAAAGGAAAAATATACCTGAAAATTTAAAAACAGAGTGCAAGAAAATAAAAATGTGAACATTTCCTTACCTGTTTCTTTCTGTTGAAAAACATTTTTATGTTTTCATGTAGCTGTGTTTTGATTTCTTGGTTTTAAATACTCCTGTACCCATCAGAAAGATTATCAGGGAGTTTAGTCATCAGTGAGTCATTAGTCATTTACCTGGACTATTTACACAAAAATATTCTGTTGGAAAACGTTGATTTTCAGTGATGAAGGTCAGCAAATGCATCTGTTTTGAGACCCTCATGCAACAGATCTCACAGAAAACAACCTGGATTTAGTCTTGTGGGGCAACCCTCACGCCTAGTTAAGAAATACTGGACTTTATCAGTCCTTTCTTATATTATCACTTTGGATCCTTGAATCTTATAAAGACAGAGGTTTTGTGAGACTGTTTTATGGAGGACCTTAAAGTTCTGTCTCATTGTCAAGGCCTCCTGTAACACCTGTAAACTGATCCAAGAAAACTGTTTTAACATGTTTTAAGGGTCTCGCTAGAGCTAGTGATTGTTGTAGCCCTCAGACACCAGGTCAATCTGCAGGAATTGGAACAATAAGCCCTTGCAGCTATCTGGTTGAGAAACAAAAACCTCCAAGGTGAGAGAAAATACTGGCTTAGAAACATTGCTCAGCGGAATTTTTGAAAAGAAACTTTCAAATTTCATTTTCTGTCACGGCAAAATATTTTAAAAATATTTTGGCCTCTGTACAAAATGTCCAGCACACAGCTGGATAAACACACCACGTGATGGGTAAGCAAGTGGCTCACAGGTTGGGCCCAAAGGGTTATAGTGAATGGGGTATCAAACTGGTGACCTGTCACTAATGGGGTTCCACAGGGCTCCATCTCCGGGCCTGCGCTTTTCAACATCTTCATAAATGACTTGGACAAAGGACACAGGACTGGAAGGGATACTAAACAAGCTTGCAAGATGATACAAAACTAGGAGGAGCTGTTGACTCCCTCGAAGGCAAGGAGGTCTTAGAGACAGACCTTGACAAATTAGAGGACCGGGCAAGGAGATGAAGTTCAACAAGGGCAAGTGCCAGATTCTGCACCTGGGATGGGGCAACCCTGGATGTGTGGACAGACCGGGGAATGAGGTGCTGGAAAGCAGTGCTGTAGAAAGAGACCTGGGAGTCCTGGTCAATGGCAAGTCAAATATGAGTCAGCAGTGCCCTGGCAGCCAGGAGGGCCAAGCGTGTCCTGGGGTGCATCAGGCCCAGCAACGCCAGCCAGGCAAGGGAGGGGATTGTCCAGCTCTGCTCTGGGCTGGGGCAGCCTCACCTCGAGTGCTGGGGGCAGGTTTGGGTGTCACAATAGAAGAAAGACATTCAGCTTTTAGAGAGCACCCAAAGGAGGCCCGTGAGGATGATGAAAGTTCTGGAGGGGAAGCCATGTGAGGAGTGGCTGATCTCACTTGGTCTGTTCAGCCTGGACAAGACTGAGGGGAGACCTCATGGCAATCTAGAACTTCCTCATGAGGGAAGAGGAGGGGCAGACACTGATCTCTTCTCTGTGGTGCCCAGTGACAGGACTCAAGTAAATGGCCTGAGGTTGAGTCAGGGGAGGTTTAGGTTGGATATCAGAAAAAAGTTTTTGACCCACAGGATGGCTGGGCACTGGAACAGGCTCCCCAGGGAAGTGGTCACAGCACCAAGCCTGACACAGTTCAAGAAGTGTTTGGACAATGCTCTGAGGCCCGCGGTGTGATTCTTGGGGTGTCCTGTGCAGGCCCAGGAGTTGGACTTCATGATCATGATGGGTCCCTTCCAACTCAATATATTCTGCGCTTCTGTGATTCTGGGCTTCCTGGAGAATGTGGGGTCTCTAACTCAAAGGCAATAAAGCCTAAAGCAGTAATGATGCACTGAAGCATCAGGAATGATCTGTGAAGATAAATGTATTCAACGCTGTCATTTTCCATGCTAGTGTGTAACCTTTCTGCCAGACATCATTAACAGTTCTAAATCAATGCTGTCTAGAGGCTTCCTTTAAAATAAATACAATAATTGTACTGAGCCCCCAGCTAATGTCACATTCACCGCCAGGTTTAAGGACCTTTACCTATTTTTACATGTATAATATGTATACATGTAAATGTATACATATTATACATGTTATTTCCCTAATATGCAAGTACTCAGGGGTCTGAAGAAATATAAAAGCAAAAAGACTGTTTTGTGGGAACAAGTGCCAAAAATGTAGTAAATTTGCATAATCATCAGAGTGATCAAAAAAATAGTTACATAAATTAAGAAAGCCCAAATAGTATTTGAAGGTCATGGCAAGATGTTTCACGTAGTTTGTAATCACGTAGTTTGGCTTCAAAGTCTTGAAATTAAATGCATACTATTTATGACTTGGTGTTGGGGTTTTAGG
>VZTE01003316.1:2656425-2757490 GCA_013397775.1 Eulacestoma nigropectus | reverse complement strand
TCCGCATCCAATAGACAACAAAGAGATTTGTACAAGTGCAAGTGAGCATGAGGCTGGGAAAATTTTTAATCTAACAACTGTATGAGCTATGAAATTTTCAGTAGATTTACAAAAACTTTAGTTTCCAAGTTTATGTCTGGAAATGTTTTACACATTCCTCTTGAGATCATGGCTGGGAGTTCACTGAGAGAGTGGGTACTCTGTGGAAAATACTCTCATTTGAGTCACTTGGGCTCTCTGTACTTCAATAATCTCCCAGGAGTTCATTTTAGTGTGTTACTGTCTTGGTGAAGACTTTTAGTGCATTGGGAAATGCAGTTGTCAGACCTTGGGTCCCTGATGTCTCTGTTTGGGGAACAATTATTATGATTATTTTAAAGGTGTGTCAGCAAGTTTGTCAAAATTTATGGTCTGGAATTATTCAGCACATGTCAGATTGTGACATCCTCCTCCTATACATAAACATGGTCAGACCCATGAAGAGCTTGCAGTCTAAATAGCTGAGGCAAGGAAAATACTGCACTAGTATAACTCAGTTTCCTTCTTCTCTCCTGAGTAAAATACAGCCTGTGCAGTGTAAAACCAGGCACAGAAACAAAAGCTGGCTCTCAGCAAGGCAGCAGGTCGGTGTGGAATGCTTTCTGTGCTGTGCAGATGAAAACCAGCCACTCTGTAATGAAGTAATTACTCAAGGGTGGCACTACACGATGTGGCCGTGCTGCATCCAGAACTTCAGCCAAACTCTCTTTAGTCCCAGGGTGTCCCTGAGCAGTCTCCCTGTGCCTCATTTATCTTGTTGCACTCACTCTGCACCTCCTGCAAGGGAGCTTTTTGTCTGGACAGGACTGACGGCCACTTTTCAATTAGATGCTTGAGCAAGGAGCTCTTCTAAAGAGAAGTAATCAGCACAAGAGAAAGTCGCAGCCACATCATGTAAAATGGATTATCTCCATCTGGTTTGGACTCTCCCCTGGTATTTCATGTCTGACTTCTATTATCTGTGTCTGATTTAGGGGATAAACACCCTAGGGTAGTGTTTGCACAGTACCACATGCCATGGCAGCACTCAATATATTATAGTAGAAGGTGGTCACACAGGATTGTTCCCAGCTTCCCATCCCTGAATCCCACTATCCACACATCTCAAGTAGTGCAGGAGAACGGTGTTTTCTGAGTGGCACTGTTCCACACTTGAACAGGTTTCTCCTAGAATGGGTATTTTTCTGCGAAGGCGCATTAAAACATATTCCTTTATAATTTAATGAGGGTTTGTTTTGCTAGTTATTCATGCCTTAATAATTCAAATCTTCTCCAGACATGAGGACACCTAGGATTGTTGCAGGCAGTCAAACAATTAAAAAAAATAGCAAACCTTAAGCAATTCCCTCATCCTACCTCAAACCCAAATGACTTCAAAATTATGTTTTTTCTCCCTCTTGATGTCTTTTTCCTCCCTCCACTTACCACTGTCTTTTCTTTCATTGCACTCCCTTTTCTGTGCTGATTCCCCCACAAACCCAAGCTTCTCATCAAGTTTTCTTCTTCTTGAGTGACACAGAAGTATACCCACAAATATCCATAAACATCCCCTTCAATATTTGAAAATGCTCAGGCATGACTATGACACAAAAGAAACCCTTAATTGGCTAGGTTATTCTCTTAATTTTAGCTTATTCAAGCTCTCTCCCAGAAGCCTGATTTTTACACTTTCTGCATTTTTATTGTTCTTCATCAGGCATTAATGAAATACAGAACACTGTTGGTTTGAAAGGCAGTGTTTACATTTCAAGGACAGAATGCACAAGGTAAATGAAGACTCTGTCCCATACAGTTATCTTAACCTTTCTTTCCTACTGGCCCCTTGGGTTTTATGGTATCCTGTGTTGTTTTCTTCCATTTCCCTAACAAGCATAAAATAAATACAGCAAGAAAAGCTGTTTTTTCTCACTGCCCTTCTCCCTTCTAAACAGAAAACAACAAAATCAATCTATCTGCATGGATATGTTAAATGCCTGCAAATTATTAGGCATGATGTCTAATAGGTATTCTTCCTGTCTTAAATGTATAGATTCCTTTAAATCACGAGTTAAACTCTCAGCATTACTGAAATACTCAATCTCTGGCTTTCAGAGAGACTGGGACTGAATGTCTTTCTACTTACTCTGCAGTTCCCATTAATGTTAACAGGCATATTTCTTTTTGCTTCCGTTGGAGTCGGCTTGATACACATGTGGGATCCTTTGATAACCTCTTAAAAAGACACCCTTCTGCTTTACATGCACTTTAGAGCTTTAATGAGCTCACGGTGCTTCTTTGTGTCTCTGTGGCCAAAATGTTATCTAATACTTCTTGTAAATAATGCAAGATAGCTTTTTACTCTGTAAGTGACCTCTGTAGCATGTGCTAACAGTCTATTTGAATATATTTGGCCACAGGGTGTTTTGCTGGAGTCAGGGGAAACCATTAGGAAAGCAAAGCAGAACCACCATTCCCTTGCTTTTCCACAGCCCAGAAACAACAGTTTCTATTCAACCACTGGGCCGGACAAAACCTGGGAGAAGGAAAGGTGAAAGAAGGAGGAGCCAGTACCCTTATCTTTGCTTTCCAGTTCATTGGTGCAAAGCCATGTAGGAGCAAGTCATTTCTCCTGGGGAGTCTCTGAGCAATTCCTATTGCAATGGAGAATTTTTATGTCTGCTTCAAAGGCCACAGTAAACACAAAATAGTGAATAATAATGTCTCTGCATGTATATTTGGTCCTACTTCTATTTGTAGATACAGAATTTAACCCTGTGCGACCTTAGCTCACATCCTATACTAACAGGCTTTTGGGTAAATTTTCCATAAAAAGCATGAAACCAGAGCTTTGAATTCCTTTTTCTTGCTAGGTTTTAGATGCATAGGAAGTGTTAAACAACTGTTGAAATACAGCCTTATGTGCAGAGCTTTCTGTTCTAAAGGTATTCAAAGGAGTGGGCAGCAAGGCTTTAAAGTTCCAGTGTACAAATGCACATCACACACTTCAGAATGGCTTTCCCAGTGAACATTAGGGGTTCTGCCATCTGTGGATCACTTGAGCAGGATGGCTTTAGCAGTGGGTCATGGGGTGAGCTCATCTGTTCACCCTCTGGCTTTGGCCCCCACTCCTGTGCCCCCTCAGGAGCACTTGGAGAGCAGCCCTGTGCCCTCGGCTTTGGCCGTCAGGCAGCGTCTGTATGGCAGCACAAACTGCGAGAGAGACAAAGTAAAGGGTAAAAAGCCTCCCTCCCCTCCCTGAAGCCCTGTAAGCAGGTCCCTGTGGTGAGAGCCAGCTAGGAGAGGGCATTCATCCTCCCTCTACACTCCTGACCCTCCCCTCGCTCCCAGGACCCTCCTTTGGCCGACAGCAGTGGTGGTCAAGCTGCAGCATATGCTGAGTAACTACGGATACTCTGCTCTGTACCGTGGCACTGGTGGCTGTTTCACAGCTGCCAGCACTGGAACAGATTGCTTGGTAAATTAAATAAAGTAAGAGGGTGATGGGCTTAATTCAGATCCGAGTTCTGATGGAGGACACTAGAAAGGGTGATGCCTGCCGTGCACCCCTTTGCATGAATCTCATGGAAAGAGCACTAAACACATGCACGTGCCTTTGGATTCCTGCAGTTCTCAGGCTTTGTTTGATGTCAGTAGGAAGTGTGAAAATCTAAAGTAACTGATCATCTGCATGTGTAACATCAGAAAGCAGAGGAGTGAGCCTCCCTCCAGTCCTCCAAATATAGATTCTTTTCTGTTCCTTCTCACTACAGCTGGCCAGATAATTTGCATCTATCTTTTTTCCACTTTCTGTGCTTCGGGGAGTGTCCTTGAAAGACTTGAAGCGACTGAATGCTGAGGTTACAAACTCACAGCCGCACTCAGATCTTGCTCTCTCTCTCTAACCTGTACAAAGCTACTGTGACTATTATTGCATTTAGGGCAAAAAAGATTATTAAAAATATAGTCACCATTTCTGATACTTAAAGCAATCCCAGTAAGAACTATGTCTTAATAGTTGTCAAATTTTGGGGTTTTGGTGGGGGTTTTTTGATAGATATTGGCATACTTTGGCACTAGAATACAATGAATATTAATTTTGGTTGCATTGCACTTCCCCATCAATGACAAGAAGAAATTAACTAAAACAATATTTTATTTCCTACTTTAATGGTGAGTACATAGCATTAATTATATTATTAATCCAACTAGAAACTCTTGTACAAAGCTATTTCAAGCCATTAGTTGCCCTGTTGTAATTGATGGATTACTGCATTACCATTTAATTTAGTATTGTTTTCAAGGCATTACATTCAGTTTCATTTAAGTTAATTGTATGGCCAAATAAGGAAAGAACTTGCTTTGTAAGCATGAGTGATGTAAGCATGGATTCTTCCTGATTTCAGAGGTATAATGGGATGTGATCCATACAGCAATTCTGTACAAGGCCCTCCAGTTAGCATTACCTTGCAATTTATGGAAACAAGAAATGAGGGGATGGACCAGAAGATTGCATGGCATTTGGATTCAACATTGTGATAGTCTTCTCTGCAAATGGAAATTAACATCAATTATTCAAATCTAGTTATGCTTTCAGCTCTCTTAATTGCAAAGTGTTTTCCATTCAGTGATCAAGACCAATTCCCTAAACATAATAGCAATTATAACTGTGCATCCAGAGGAAAATATACTCTCTTTGGCCCAATTTTCAGCTCTGCTATGACCTCTTTATGCTGCTTTTTACACAGAGGGGTTGTTAAGATGGAGCAACTGTTCTTTTTTGCATAGAACATATCCTTGGGCTGTCGAGGAGCATGGACTATAATCTTCTTTACTGACCCAGCATGAAAACAGGGAAAACGTAATTCTCCTGCCAGAACACAAACCCAACAAAATACAACAAAACTAGACATGAGTATGTAGACTGTTTTAGATAGAAGCCCTTAGATACCTGAGACACCTTCACAAGGGCAGAGGATGTGGTAAAAGACTGGGGAAGATCCATGGCAGCTGGAGGCAAGGCTGAGGGTAATACTCAAGGGTATCTAAGATAGCACAGTGAGTACCTGATTTTGCCTGGCAACTGGGACAGCTCTTCTGGGTATGAAAGGCTAAATGTAAATTATATTATTCTTGGAGCTGACTATTGCTCCATGCAAAGACTTGTATAAGGGCACAATGAAAATTCTTTCTCCTCAGTGCAATTCCTATTTTTTAGTAGAATAAATTCAGGCTGCTCTTGTCCTCTTGTCCATCTTCTAGCTTTTTTTTTTTTTGTGTGTGTGGTTTTTTTTTTTTTTTAAAATGTGCCAGAAATGATGATTCTGTTGCATTGTTTGCATGTTTAGACCATAGCTGTTACTGCAAGAAAACAACAATGTGTAGTGTGTGTCTCGAAGCACGGTCAGATCTTGACTGAATGGACAATAAACTACAAGGCTGAATATAAATTCCCAGCCCTCTGGTTAACCACAACAAGATCTTGGTCCAAATGTGTCATGTCACCTTCCCAGGAGCCTTCTCCTATTATTTTTATGTAGCATGAGAATAGAAAGACCAGGCAGCAGCTGGTGATAGGTTTGGCACAGAGAAGGTGTCTTGTTGGATACTCAGGGACAATTCCAGATCTCTTGTTTGTTTGTCTTTAGTAGAAAGTTGCATGAGACATCAAAAATCAATGGCATGTCTGCTGGCAGGGAAGAAAACAGTAACTCTTTTAAACCAAATGTGTTCTCTGTATTATATTCATTAGAGATAGATGTGGTTGATGGAGTCAGTTCATTGTCTCCTGTGTCCTCCTTTGATAAAAAGAAAAAAAAAAAAAGAGAGAGAGAAAAAAATTCTCAGTTTTCTGCATTCTTCAGGATTCAAATCTAGGTTTCATTCTCCTTGCTTACTGTCCCTGATTTCCTACAAGTATCTAATCTAGAGCTCTCATTCTGTAGGTTTTACCACTTGTGTTTTTGAGAAACAGATTATTTTCTTGCTGCCTTCTTCATTTCCTGATGTGATGTTTTGGATTCTTCTGACAACGAAAACAAACAAACTCATTCACTCATGGCTAATTAGATTTCAGCCAGTACTGGTTGGCCTGCATTTGGGCAGTGACTCCTGCTTCAGCTCTCTCTGGCAGAGAAATTCGGTTTATATATTTGTTCTGAACAAAGGTGTGTTGCTTTTTCAACCATCTTCAACTAAATTGTAAGTTCCCAGTAGAACAGTGCAACAGGATGGATAGTCAATGCCAGGGATGGGCTTCAATCAGGAAAGGTAGGATCCTTCCTTTGAAACTCCTTTGTGGTGTGTGTTGGATAGGAGATCTTATTGGCTACACTTTACCCTTCTAAAGTAGAAAGACTCCTCTTAAATGTATCAGAGATCGGAACAAAGACCTGTCTTACCTCCAAAAACAATCTGTAGAGACTGGGGAAGCTGCCATGGTTGCTGCTGCTTTTTCCTTGTGTTCAAAGATGGTCCTTCACTTCCAGCAGATTAGCCCAAGATCTGTGCAACCTCTCCTGCAATGTAAGCTTCATATGGAGGGATCAGGGAGCATTTCACTTGTGCCCAGAGGATTTATGTTTTGTTTCTCTACAGAGGCGTGATTTTCAAGCTTTGAAAGAACTGGAAATGCCACTTGCCGGAAGGAAGCCTGAATACCATGCTAACACTTGTGCAGAATCCTCTCACGAAGGACTGCTGTCCATGTGTGCTGAAAGCTTTGGTTTGTATCACTCTACAGATGCATGTGATGGGCTATTCTGTTTATTATCATTTGAGCCTAAACGTAATGATAGAGATAGTGAGATTATAGTTTATCTCTTCTTACAAATTGCCACAGGGTGTATGTGTATTTCTGGTGGAGCATATTACTGGTACCTGGACACTGTTCCATGAGAAATGAGACACATCAACTGCACTAATCAGACTGTTGTCCCCAAACCCATTCAGTACAGTATGATCTGCTCGTTTTAATAGATGCCTCTTTTACTTATTACTTTAGAATGAATGTTTCATTCAAGGAAAAAAAGAAAATAAGGGAAAAAAACTGAAACAGAGAAATTACTCTAGCGGCAGTAACACTCAGAAACATTTGCCATGGGCATTAATTGGAGTAGCTGTCATATATTTATGTCATGATATAATGGCACACTGTAGGCTATTCTTATATGCATTCTCATTCTGAGCCCATTTGTCACTTGTCTCTGTAAATTCAACATCTTCCTCATCTGGGGGAGTTTATATATCTCCTTGCAGTTGTCTGTAAACAAATTGCAAGTGCTGCTTGGCAGCTGACAGATAGATCCAGCTGGCTAGGTGAGGCTGCTGCAGTCTCAGTGCAAGATGAAAAAATTTACACACTTCAGAAATTCCGGGCTGCTGCTTTCTAGTGCAAAATTTTGGATATGACAGCAGATGTCAGATTTAAAAAGGAGAAGAATGAGATTCTGTGGGGGACTGAGATAGCTTGTTTCATTCTTATGAAGAAGAAGCGCAGACACTTAGCTGCCTTGCTGCTGTAATTGACTGCTTTATGCTCACCGTGTGAAGTGAGCCTGTACGTGGGGACTGTGCTGCTCCACTTTGCTAAAGCACAGATTGGCTTCTGATTTCCAGCGTGTCACAGCCCCTGAGCCTTTACAAGCCAAGGCCTCCATCAGGAATGGCTGGATGGGGTGCCCAGACCCCTCCCAGCTTCAGCGAGTCTGCGAACACATTCTGCATAGAGCTCACTGCAGCCCTGAGGCCTCAGCCCATCTCTGTCCCGAATGATGGAAAACTTTAATAACCTATACAAAATTAATTTGGACCTTCTCCTAACACAAGTCTTTGAAGTCAGTGGGAAGCACTGAGGGGTTTTGGCATGGCAGTCTTTATTTCTGTGCATTCAGCTACTACACCGACTGACTTCAGTGGGTGTGAGTCACTGTTGTTTCTGTAAGCACATCTTTTAATATGTAAAAGCCATATGTGTTTGTTTCTTCTTGTTGAGCAGCCTCTCACCTCTCAGTTGTGGTGAAAGGTGCTATACAAAAAGAATAAATTGGTAGTGTAGCTCTTTGTGCCTTGCTAAGATAAGACACCAGCCATATGGCTCAGTGCTGGGCACGAAGAAAGCAGCTGAGAGCCGGGAGGTTCGCTGAGATTATTTGGTTGATTTGTTTTTATTGGGCAATTCTTTTAATTATTTCTTTTTTCTTTTTTTTTTCCTGTGGTCACTTAGAGATGAGACCTTGTGGTTCTGTATGTAATTGTGTTAGCCTTTATTGGGGAGAAACCATATGGTGGTCTGTAAGAACACTGGAAAAGCTCCTGGGGTTGTCAGGGGCAGACACAGCCTGCCTTGTGCTATCTAATGACATTCACAGGTTTGCTGAATTCCCTTTTATTTCTGACTCCTTGTGCTGCCTATTACTTCCACTAGAAATTTGCTTTAAAACTTCTCTCCTCTGGAATTCTCCTCGTTTTCAGAGCAAGCTTATTCCTGACCATGCTTTCCTCCTCTTTGTTTGTGTGCCAAAGACTACACTGGTTTTTAGTGTAAATAGCTTTTCTTTTGAATGTTTGTTCTTCTCTGCCCCTCACACACACACACATTTGCAAAGTGTACATATCTACTTACACGACCAGTAATTCTGTTCTCTAAACAGAGCAAAGAAAGATCTTTTAGTCCTCCTATAAACCTAGACATCTTTCTTTCTGTTCCAGTATGAAGCTGACTCCCTTGCATGTACATGACTGGAACTATGTGAAGTATCACTATAATATTCTACATAAATTGCTGTCAAAACCTTATACAATAGGCTTAATATTGCATCTCCCTATGGAAATATTTGGTTTACATTGCTATACAGTCATATTAGCCTTTTTCAAATAAGAAATGCCCCAGTGGTTCATGGTCATTCGACTTATACATTTAATCAATTCATCTAGTTTATGTTGCTAATATACCCATATTTTCTCAGTCATTTAGAAACACTGATTGTTCATAGTAGGTTATAAAACAATGTAGATGAACAATAGAAAAATACAGAACACAGTACATAGAGTTGGAGACTAGCACCTGGCCCCAGAAATTCTTTGCCCTAAAGACAAAGCATGTAGAAAATATCTCTTCCAGCTGCTTTTTGAAAATGCAAATTATAATTCAGGTTAACAGGTTAACCATTTTGAATACTATTGTATAGTTTTTGAATAGTATGGTATAGACAGGAACCAACCTAATTCTTGCTTCATTAATTGGAAAAGAGTTAATAACTGCACTGTATATAATTTTGAAATATTGTGCAGGTCAAAACAAAGGGCATTTTTATCAGTGATCACTCTGTGTCAGCATTTCAGTGCAAATGTTCAAGAATACTTGTACTACAGATGAAACGGTATTAGAGATTTACTTACAAATGCTGTTATTGTAGCAGAATCCATCTATTCTTACTAATATCATCTGTTCAATTCAATAATGTATGTAATTATCATTTTTGCAATAATTACTTGCATCTTGAATTTATTTTCCATCTTAACCTTTACCAAATATTATTCATAAATTCAAAGGTGTACAGCTCTTTGGTGCAATAGTCACACCAATCTCTGTATTAAGTTTTCCCCCTTTGCTTATATCAAATCTGTTAAAATAGAGTCTCATTATGATTTTGAATTACCATACATATGCTTTGAACAGAGCCTTTATAACCTCCCCTATTTGCATATCATTCAGCAATGCATTCTTAGCATGAAAAAACCCACACAGACAAAAAATCCATGTAATATCCTCAATCCCTTGATTTCATTCTCTTCTTGTAAGTTTGAAACCTCTGCAAATCAGCATTGTTTAATGGGCTGACCATTTCTCTTGGTGAGAAAGTGCATGTCTGGGTGCATACATCCAGATAAATAAGGGCAGCTACCCAAAGGTACAGACTGGCTATGAATAAATTATTTATTATGAGGTACGGATGATCCTATAGTTCATGAGTGACAGAGCAAAGCAGAATGACGAGTTGGTATGAAAGCTCATCAATATCTTGAAGTAATAAATAATGTATTTGTCTTCTGCAAATTGAATATATTTTTTAGGCTCTATTAGTAGTTTTCCATGTGTTTAATAATTATTTTGGAATGAGATAGGGAATTGCATCATCCAGATTCAAGGAAGTATTTCTATAAAATCTCATTTTATTCTGTGGCACACTTTTGTTTTTGTTTAAATTATACAGACGCATACTAGGGATATGCAACTAGTCTCAATGAATAATTTATTTGAATTTAACCTCCTTTTCTACTGCTGGAATATTCAAACAATAGGCCACAACTTATTTGGATTCATATGTTATTAAAATTTTATTTGACAGATGTCTTTTTGAGTTTTTAGTTTGTGTCTCGACAGCGACTATTTGAAAATGCAGCTATGTACTGTAATTCTGCTGAAATAAATGGGATGCTTTTTATCTGATCCTTGATTAGCTGCAATTGGCCTCATGAATCCCATGGTACTTTGTGCCCTGCTTGCATGAGAATACAAGCAGTTCTTATGTGAGTATTTTATGTACAGGCATAATAGTCAGTTTCTGCCAGTTAAGTGTATAACTTTGAAGTTGCTTCCAAAGAATATACTGGTCAGCTGTGAAAAGCTACCGCAGGTACAGAATGAAATAACTTTCTCTAAAATTTCAGACTTACTTTCCTTTCAGTTTTTTAACTTAGTTCACCACCGAGGCTTCACGTTTTGCATAATTTTCCCTGCTCTGTGTGTTGTGATCTGCCTTTTCCTCATGTTCACATGCCCGATCCTGAGATAAATATCCTCCAGTAGCTGCTTCTTTCACTGTGGAGTGAAGGTGAAACTAAAGGTCACAGGCGAACCACAAAAAACAATTAGATGCTGCAGTACTTCATCTGTTCTTGTTCTTCACGTGTTTTCTATAAAGACAGATCATTAAATTAACATATACAAGTTATATAGTCCACAAGTTATATTGGACAGAAAGGTACTGATGCCTTCCACATAAGTCCAGACACTTAATTGAGAATTTCACATGAGCCTCAAGAGGTAAGCCTCACTCTCACAATGTTTATGTCATGATAACAGCCAGTTTTGGTTCCCTTTTATCCAGTACAGAGACAAGAAACACACAGGGAGAGTTTGGATTAAAAATAGGCTGGGTTATTCTTTAGATCTCCTTGCTTGCTCTCATTGCTTATTGCAGGTGAAGACCAGGAGGCCAAATCCAGGATTTCTCTGACTGAAATGTAGAGGACCCAGTGAAATGGGCATTTCTAGACAATGCTCTTTTTTATCCTGAAGCAGCACAATGCTAAGGTGGCTAGCTCAAGGGGAAATTTCTACATTGCTGATATCTGAATTTAGGTTAAATGAATAAATGCAGTAAGGTAATCTACATCACAGACTTTTTTTAATGCAGAGTATATGAGTTTGGATAGTAGCAATAAGGACCCAATTCTGCCTGGAGAGGCAAAATTCATGTTGCCTCACTGGGTCAGCTCTGCTACTTACCTCACTCCTGCTTATGAGAGTTTTAATTTAACTTGAAGGTAAGATAAATTCCTTGTCTGAAGTCCAGGCCAAATTTCTGATTTGTTTTTAACTCAAAACCGCCTAAAATGACCCCATGCTGACTCCCTGATCCGGGGTGTATCCTCTTGGTACTTGACAGTTCCCAGGCTTTCTTGATAGGCCCCTGCATTTGTTCACAATTAATAAAAAGTAATAAAAATGAGCTCATAAAATTAATTTGGAGCTATGCCTCCTTTGCACAGACTCCCACAAATGGTTTGAGAAGACATATTTTTGGAAATGTTAGTAACAAGCAGCCTAGTAATGTCATTTTATTTTGCGACAGAAGAGCATTTGTGGAATCTCAGAGGCAGACTCCCAGCTAGCATAATTTGCCATCCCTCCGTTGGATTGCCACTGTTTTATTGCAGCTCAAGAATCCGGCCCATGACTCTTGTTCCACTCTGACTTTTGTGATTCCTGTGTGCCCCATATATCCCTATTTTATGAAACCATACTGAGAAGGAGGGGTAGCTTTCCTTTGTGCCACTCCAGAAATACAAAACAACTTAATTGGCCAGAGCAGGCAGGTTTACAGCTGCTTTATGTTGACAAAAAGGCACAAAGGAGCCAGACAGTACTACTGAAACGAGGTCTGTAGCTCACAGTGGCAAGATGTATAGAGCAGTGTATGAATTGTAAATACATTTAAATTTGACAATAAGTCTTCTCATGGCTTTTTCCTAGAGCTAGATGCTTGTGTTCACTGGAATTTAAAAAAAAAAAACAAAAACATTTATTTGGGGAAAATTTCTGTTCTGAAGTGACATAGACCTCTGCTCTCTGCTGTGTGATGCAGATTGATCCCACTCCATCCCTAAAGGAGCTGGGAAGTCAGAGAGTCTGTAGTAAAACCCTCGTCAGTGCATTTTTGAGTTTTCTAATTAGATGGTCAGTCCCCACAGCAGTTTGAGGCAGCTGTATGATGCTGTTCTGAAGAGCCTAAACCAGTTACAGACACTAAGAGCTCCTACCAGAAGTCCTGCTGTCTTTAAGGACCTTTTTCTTGGAGGAAGCCCTTTAATTAGGCTTTGCTCCAGTTCTCAGACATTGCATTTCAGAATACTGAATATAAGTATTCTGACAATCAGAAGTGCATATACCACTTCAATATTTCTTTTATTCATAGAACTGCTGAAACCCAAACAACAACAACAACAACAACAACAACAACAATAATAATAACAAAGATAGCAGCAAATAAACTAGTTGCACTATGGGAAGAACTTTCTGATCACTCATAAGTTATTTTTCATGACACTATTTATTGATATTCTCTCCTTCCACTCCCCCCACCTAACCCTCAAAGGAAAAAGGGTGAAAGAAGGAAGATGAGAAGTTCATAAGCAAATGAACCTCTGTATCTTCAAAAGACTGCAGTTACTGAGGTTACAAATCACTTTAGTCCCCAAAAACAAGAAGGATGCATATACCAGCAGCAGCAGTGGGGTTAATAAAAGTATGTTCTTCTGCATCTAGCTTATTTTATAGATATCTGTGCTTTTTCAGAATTTCTGTAATGAGCATGTTGTGCCTGTCAGGGGTTGGTTTCCTCAGTGAAACCTTCACAGACACTTTCATCCCCAAAGTCTCAAACTTCTTGTCAAAACCTATAATTACCTCCCAGAGTCAAACCTACCATTAATCATCTCAGAAAGACCTTAGCACTGAGAGTGCTGAAAATGAGTAGGGACCTCCTGTATCTGTGCCACTTCTCTGGACTCTGTTGTCCTGTTCTGGCAAAACTGAGAATTAACTAAAATAAGCCTTGCTGAAATAACAAGGCTTTCCAACAATAATACTGTAAAATGTGAAGGTATTCCAGACATCTTTCTTCCCTTTTTACTTCCTTTTTTTCATCAAAGGAAGACAAGTGCTTTGCTATAATATAGCTATAACAATTAGAGGGGGCAAAATGTGGGAAATGTTTTTCCCAGTGTCTATATTTTGCAGAAAAGACTGAGTCAAAAGGCTAAAAAGACAATTTTTTTCCCCTGCTGGATTATAAAAAAAAATCAAGGTAAAAGCTGTTATAAATGTCAGGTAGCCTGAATAGTAACATAAAAATAAATGCAATAATTTTAATGAATTCTTCCTGTATCCTTAACCCCAGTGTATACACTGAATTAAAATCACAATGAAAATGAGAATTTCAAAGACAGTTGGATTTTGGTTTTATAAGTATTCATCCACTCGATGTGGATAATTTGCTAGCATAGATAAAAGAACTATGTGGACGATTAATGCCATTTTCAGGGCGTCTGCAGACTGAGAGCTCCATGGCCATGTCTACACCATGAACATGACGCGAACAAAGGCCAGTGATAAAAACCGAAAAGGAGTTTTGATGACTCTCTCTTGCCACCTAGCATTTTTTTTTTTAAGCATATAGTAAATGTAGTTGATTTAATTAGATCAGATTAAAGGCAAAATTCAGTGGTTTTAGTTTTTTCAGTATGAGGGGTTTTGGGCGTGGTTTTTTGGTATTTTTTAGTTTGGTTTTTTTTTTCTTTTCCGGAAGAAGTGAACTAAGCTCCATGGAAGATGTTTATATTTGAGATATTTATCAAGATCTTTTTTTTTCCAGTGTATTTGAAACTATCAGCATTCAGGTTGATAAAATCAAAATAAAGTGAAAAGGTGTCATGGAGGAGCAGTGGCAGAGCATGGATGATCAAACTTCAGAAAAGCAAAAAAAAAGTTGCCTGTCCCAAGTAGGGGATTCCCAATGCTGAAATTCTCCAAGTGTCTTTCTAAGATGTTCTTATCCCGTTAGACACATGGGAATTTTAAAGATTTAAAATGCCATTACTTTGGAACATCTGGAGATGAATGAAAATGATCTGATATTTCCGTGAAATTCAGAACTCATCTGAAGCTTTATTTCCAAACCCATTTCTGTGGCTGGACTCTGAGACACTGGTTAGAAAAATGATGTAAAAAGCTTCATTGTCCAAGTGGCTGAAGAGTTTGTAGCCGTTTGTGAGTAACTCAGAGGAAGGGGATGCATGCAGTGAAGGAAGAAAAGGATGGGGTAGTGTCATGAGCCAAGATGGACACTGTGGAAGTTCTGCCAGAACAGAGTTAATTGATTAGTGTTTGGATAGCCAGTTAAGAAAGAAACATAAGCCTAATTGGAAGATGATTATTCAGCACAGGCCAAATAGTGAAGATAATGAAAAGGTTGATTAGTGAGTTGAAAGAAACAAGAAAAATGAACCTGCAGACAGTTTTGATTCCTGAAATGAACAGCACATGGGAAGTATGCAACTGGAAATACTTTAGAAATTCCTATTTGCTGATGGTAGGTGAAGCAAAAGAAGAAAGTAGCATTAATGTTGGGAAGAATCATGAGTATGGTCAGGGACCATAGGGTACACAATTTCAAGCATTTTTATCGACTTCTGAAATTTGTCTCATTTTACGTTGAATCTTAAAAAAAACCCCATGATTTTATGCAGGGTTTTCGTCCTACCCAGACAGGTAACTTCCCTCCGATTCCTGCTGTCTTTGCACTCTTCCACTGCCTGAGACAGCTCTCAGCTCTGCCCTGCTTCAGTGATTGGGATATTTTTCTCTCTCCAAAGCCTGACTCCCTCACTAGTGCATTGCACCCTGAGAGATGCATCTCCATTTTTCAATGACTCTGTGATCTAAAATCTAATTAAACTGTCTTCTGATCTCTGTTTCTCTGTCTGTCTGATCTATCAACACCCATTTTCCACTTGAAAGGGTAAACAGATATCCATCTCTACCAACAGCAAGGAAGAATCACAAGTCTGTAACTACAAACCCAGTAATTCAAGTAACAAAGTCAGGGAGACTTCAGCATGGCTATCAAATTAAACTCTGAAGCTGTTATTCAAATTCTTTTTTGTTGTGCATATGCATCTTGCCAATATTTTTCTGTGCACTTACATTATGCTTTTATGTTTTGTTTTTTTTATATATATATATATATATATACACAATTTTATGAGTAAGATACATTTAAAAATAATTTTACAAAGAAATAGCTTATAATATTAAGAATACAGAACCTGCCAAAGGGTTAAACAAATTAAAGCAGGAGGTAGGTGAATTGGTTAGGCAGAACATTGATTTGTGAAAAGAAATATTATGGCTGACATAGAAATCTGTGTAGAAATTAGAGCCATGAAATGGTAAGTTGATTCTAGGATGCTACAGAGAGAGTTTACATCTCTAGGGTAGTTAAAATAAAATAACACAGAATCAGCAAATGTTTTTATACATTGGAGATTTCTATAACAAGGCAGGATGTTTGATCCTGGCAGAGTTTTAATTACTCAGATGTTGACTTGGATGCCACTCAATAAAAAAAAATGAAGAGGAGGAACACATTTTAAGAGTCATTTCAGTACTGCTTTCTTCCACAGCTTATTGAGGCATTCAGATGGTTAGAGGCTATTTTGGACCAATTCCTAGGATATATACCAAGTATGATTAATAGGACTGAAGCAAGGAAACACCCAGACATTACAGTATCATTAGTTCAAATTATTCTTGGGAGCTGGTGGAAGCCAAGTGAACATTCTGGACCACAAGAAAGTTGACTTTGAGAAAACGTGAAATGCCCCAACAGGTTTTGGTTATTATTTTGTTGGTCAAGATTTTATTTTGCAGAGGGAGCCTAGTGCAGACTCCAAGAAGAGTTTTAGAGACAGTTGGTGATGCAATTAAAATCCATCCTGGTTCAGTCTAGGGGGAAAAAAGGCAACAGATGCAAGTTTGTTTAAGTGGCAATGTAAAAATAATTATAAACAGAAGGCTTCTTTAAAAATATATACAAAAAGTAGTGAGAGGTGGATTGGGAAATCTCTAAAAATAAGCATAAGTAAGTCAAGAACATAATTAGCAGTACTGAATGTCGAATTGTAAAGGGTATTTCAACCAACAAAGAATTCTGTTGTTGTATTTACAGTAAATGAAAAAGAAAATGGGAAAGTGACCTACTTAAAATGGAGACTGGAGAACCAAAAATAAAAAAAAAAAAAACAGGCTTTGAGAAGAGACAGGAGATGGCAAGCTGCTCAGAGTCAGGATTACATTTCCTAATTAAAGCAATTATGAACACTTAACGTCGCATTGAATGAATTCTCCATTTCTTACAAATCTTTTCACGCTTGCAAACAGCTTTCACAGCCACAGTGGTGCCAGCCATTGGGCAGATTCCCACCTAACTGGAGTAGTTTGCAGGAAGGGGATCTCAGAGTTCTGTAGGAATCAGGAATATTTGAAACAGTTTGGGATATCTGAGGAGATGACAACCTGGTCACACAGATTAGGGGAGAGCCAATGTGCACGTGGGTGTCATAGAGCCCAACCTGTGTGTCTGAGCTGCCAGCAGGTTTCCATCTATCCTTCCTTTTGCTCTTCCACCCTCCTTTCTGTGCTTCTACCACCAGCAGGCTTGTACAGTCCAGGAGAAAAATTCAGACCCTGGTTTGTAAAACACATGTATCACTTAAAATTATAATTTTTTTCCTGTTAGTTTTTCCAGCAGTATCAAAAAGGCAACTCATCTTCTTGAATTTGAGAATAAGTTGGAGTTCTTAAATGATTCAAGGTCATAGTCTCTGTGATGTAAACCTGATCATAAAGGATAATTCCTTGTATCTTGAGAAAGATAATTACTAGAATGCAAATAATTCACAGATATGAGAGTTCAAGAAAATTAAGATGGAAACAGATGAAGTCTTTTGGAAATTGCTTTCCAAGTTCCTTGATGAGAACACTAGAAACTTGCAAACATAATGTCATTAGTCTGAGATAGGTCTGTGACATCAATTATGGAAAAATATTAGCAAAAATGTGTAGGGTCAGTGATGGAGCATGCTGTGGTACTTAATTTCTTTAGAGACAAGTAACATAAATTTATGAGGATTTGATATGGCTTAATTCAATTGTTATTTCCCCTCCATTTTTTATTATGTAGCCTTGTCTGCATTTGGTATAGAAAGAATTGACATAATTTTATTTTTTAATGTATACCATTTTCACCTTGACAGTGATTAATTTCACACAGGAATTATCTTGGTGGAGAAAGCAAAGATATTCCTATCCTCTTCCTTTGAAGACTGAGCATGCTCCCATTTGATGAGGCGAAGCTTCCAGATGTATGAGGTGAAGTATGCTGTCCCTCTGCAGCCCATGGGGGCTAACACTGGAGACTGCAATTACTGCAGCAGGAACCCCTTGTTGCAGCCAGGCTGGGAAAAAGGGAAAGAGTTCATTGCAATATATAACACTTGGCCCAAAAGGACCATGTGTGGAGACTGTAATGGATCAGCCTTTGAATTCTTGTAACTCGTGATTTGAGTTGAGTGTTGTGCTAATTGTTGTAGCAGGAACCACCTAAACCAATGGAGAACAAGCCTTACAAGAAGCAGTGCAAGTGCAGCAGTGACTCAGCCTGAGCAGGTTTTGGTGCCCAATAACTCCACGTAACACACACCTCTCCTGTGGTGGTCCTCAGTGACCACCAGAACAGAGAGAGCCCAAAGTCATGGACTAAATGAACTCCATGGGCATTTTATGGACACTGCAGGTGTTCCCCATAGACTAAGGGGAATGACACGTATGGTATGAAAGGATGGGGAGTGGTGAGGTGGTTGATGAGGTTCTATTGAAAAGTGTGAGACCTGAGTGTGATGTAAGTGGTATGGAATAAGGGGGTGGATAGTGTGATGGTTTTGACTGGGGTAGAGTTGTTATTCCCATGCAGCGTGTCTAAGCTGAACCTCACCCAGAAACATCTCTGGGTTCTGTTAGTATGGACTAACTCTTCTTCCACGTGACTGATGAACACTGGCCAGTTGCAATGCTGGTTGTTCTAGCACAGTTTACTACTGGTAGCAAATCTATAAACAAAGCAAATTTTAAGGAATGGTTAGCAATAGGATCTGAAGATATTATATTACTGGTCCATTCAGAAGAAAACATTATCTTACTTATTTAGTTAGAACATCAAAAATATTATTTTTAATTAGCAACATTTTTGTCTTCAGAAAACTTCATAATGGTGAATATGACCTTGCTATCCCCTTTTTTCCTCAGTTTCTGAAGCTGCTCCAAGTAGCCTAAAGTGCTTGCTTGTATGTGAGAGGAAATGGATGACAAATAATAACAGCTATAGGAAACTGAAGAGAAAAGAGCAAACAAGGAGTTTTATTGTCTAACAGTCCTTGAATTTCTGACTGCATGTAATGGCACTGGAAAAGATAAGCGAGCTACAGAGGTGTCTCCATCGGCATACTGGAATTGAAATGCTGTTGTTCGGAATACAAGCTCCTGGCCAAGCTTCAGTTTGCTCGCTGTATTTGGTTTCGGTGTCTTTTTCTAACAAAGAGTAGTGCCCTGCTGAAGGTACAGAGCATGACATCAAGTATAATTCAAAGTGATGGGAAGAAGATGTTCTTTATGGTATATAATAAATAACAGGACTATGCCTGGCTGGCTGTATCGTGGATAGTTATATTTATGATCCAGTAGATGTCCCTGACATGTATGTTTGTGGGGTATTTTTTAGGAGGAAGCGATTTTTTGCCTGAATGGAAATTACTCTTACTGGAAAAGACTGAAGGAAAAATATAAATGAAGTTTCCTTTTTTATTGTTCATTAGATAAAGCATCTTATAGCTGATTACTGCTAAGCTCCAAAAAGAGATTCATAAGGTTTTAAGCTCCTGAGGAAAGTCGTTAAATACACCGTTTAACGTGAAACATGTGAGTTGCATTTTGAATTCTGTAGGTTTACCTGAAGTTGTATATTTATTTAAGTGCATGTCTGGATTGGGACCAAAGCTCTGTGGAGAAGGATTTGTAACTTTCTGTTGTTGATTTTACTGCAATGCAAATAGTGAGTAGTAGTAATTATTGTGCCATTTCACAGTCATCAGAATAAAACTTTATGTAGCTTGTTGACTGCTTTGGTTAAAAAGCATCTTTTTGGTACTTTAGGTTATACAGATTTGCCTTGTTCTTTCAAGACTCTGAAGCAATGTTAATAAACCATTTCCTTGCATTTTTTCCTCTTTTGGTCTTAATGAGCATCTTGCAAGTAGCAATTAACAGGACAAATGAAAGGGAAGAGATCAAGCAGTAAAAATTAGCAATGGTAAATATAAACAAAGGGATTTAAAAATAACTGTTAACCTCAAAAGTTAAGATCTGATAGGACTGGGCTTTCTCCCATCCCTGTAAATGGCATTACATCACATCACATAACACATCTCACATATACAGAGCTGTATGTCAGCAAGAAATGCCCAACTGAAGTTTGTTATCCATTGCTTGAAATTAAAAAAAAAAACACCAAAACTAAAAATCTATTAAATAAAAGGCTCTCTGATTTTTGTCTCAGTTTTTTTAACACAGAAAGGGTGTTCACAAACCATATGACACATTAGCAGTGTTTCACATGTCCAGGACTGAGTAGCCATGCAGTGCCTGCTCCATATAATTGATCCAACACAGACAGACTCACCTACAAGAAGTTCACTCCAGGACCTCCTAATCACATCTGTGGCTCCTGTTCATGCCGTCTGCATCAGTTCAGAGCTGCGCTCACAGCGGGACTTCTGCATCCCAGAGCCATTTCATACATGTATGATGACTCCTTGCCTAGGATCCAGTGTGAGCTACCATCTTTCAAAGAAATTAATTAAAAAATGATTAGCCAAAGGATGGTAAAACCTACCACCAAGATCAAGTTAACTCTCAGTGTTTTCATGGTGAACTCATTACAGCCATGTCCCACAATTGCTTACCAACAATTCAGTGCTTATTTTTTTTTCTGTGGGGAACAGCTTAGTGTAAAAAGCAGCAATATATTTGACAATAACTAATTATTGACAACTGGCAATTAAAAGCAACATGGTAACAATTTTGCATGGCTGATCCTTCATAAGCAAGTGTGATGCAAGCAGGCATTCCATCTTATGTGCCCCCATGAGTGAAAGAGGCAATTATAGCAGCAGATATTTTTTGGAAAGGGAAATTTTATTTGATTGGATGAAAATTTGGAGTATGTACTTATCTAAATATAACACAAAGGAAGGCACTCCAAGGAGCTTGCATATGGAAGGGAAGCAAATTTTTGTCAGGATTGTGCACCTGGAAAAAATATGGAGGTGAGAACCATGGGATAAAATTGTGAGTTGCTGACAGCCTTAAAAATTGCCCTAATTGAGAATGAGACTGTGAGGCACATCTAACTGTTGCTAGGACCTTGAAAGGACTGGCACTCAATCTTCTAATCCCATATTATGGAGAGAAACCTGCAGTGTTTGTGACCTTGCAAAATCAGTTTGAGCCTAGCTGACTTTTAAAGCCTTAAATCAAGATCCTGCCAGAATGAGATGATTCTTGTAAGAATGATAACCCACAGATAAGGCAAAATGAAGTCTAGTTGGCTCTCGAAATGACTTGGACAAACTCTGGCAACGGAAATGTCAATCACATGGCCTCCTGCCAAGGTTAAATCTCAACTTCCCTGTGATTCAACAGTCTGGACACTTTGGCAATTGTTTCCAACAGAAATACTGCAGAGGAGCAAGAAATTTCTGTTAGCAGCTGGTGCGAGGTAACTTGAAATAGGCTTTTTAGCTTTACTTGGGAAGTGTTCGAGAAAGGAGAGAAAGTGATTGCTTTGGACAGCAACTGGTCTCCAGACATATGGGCCCAAAATGCTTCTCTGTTTGCTTATGTATTTGAAATGTAGAGCCAAGTCAGAGACCTGCATGCCCCAGCTGGAGCTGGGGGATTGACAAACACTTTAAAGCAAATCTGTTCATTCAGGATTCCAGGTAAATTCTCCTTTTCAAATTCTTATCATAAATTCCAAATATCACCTTTTGCTCGCTGACATTTTCTTCCATAATTTCTCATTGCTCATAAATTAGATTTGCCAATCTTTAAAATGTGAAAACACGAGAACTTCTGCTGAATTACAAGGAGAGTATATTAACAGATTGCCATTGCTGCTCACTCCAAGTCACAGAGTCACAGAATGGGACAGGCTGGAAGGGACCATAGTGGGTCATCTGGTCCAATCTTCCTGCTCAAGCAGGTGTCCTAGTGACATCTATCACTTCTAAGTGTCAGTCAGTGACATGTTTTCTTCCTTGTGTTCCTAGCCATATCTGCAAAGCTATAACTAGAAACACCTCTCTCTTAAATTAAATGAAATTACAGCACAGAAAAAGTTTCTGGCTGGACTCCAAACTTAATTTTATTGAAACCTGGAGTTGTCTTTCATTACATGTAAAAGCAACAAGGAACATAGGGTTCATTTCCAATCCATGGCACCTAGTTTCAAGTCACTTATTTATCTTTATGAAATATGAAGGGTGGGTAACAGAAGTAAGAAATATGTTTACTGGGAACTTTTAAATTCCTATTTCAGAGGTGGATTTGGTACTAGATATGTTTCAACACTTAGTGGGGAATAAATTTCCCATGGTGAGGAAAATTATCAACACAGGTGGTCCAGGTTCATGTTATCTTCTGCAGCAGAGCTTCACAGAACTAGTTATGTGTACCTTAATATCCCGTAATTCCTAAGTGCAGAGAGGTTCATTAGTTCCTAACAAGGGTTTTTGCTTTCACCAGCCAGGCTCCTCTCACCACTATAGATCCAGGTTCCCCACCATGCCCCACTCTTTTGTCTCTTCCCTTCCACTTGTACCACTTCTGTACCATACAGCCTTTAATCTTTACAATACCCACACAAATGGATTGCTTAATTATTTGAGCCTTTCTTGGGTAAAGACTGGCCAGTGTGAATCTTTATTGTTCCCTCCCACACCTCAGCCATGTATGTCATAGAGGCAACACCTTCCTAAAATGTGCATCTCTCCCATTTCCTTCCTCCCCTGTAATTTCATGCTGCTGCCCTATAGAGTGTATTTCCCAGGGAATGCTTTTAAACATTTCACTGCTTTGCTTCCGCTTCTTTCTAAATCTGTTCTAAGCAGATCAAATCTGATAGATAGCTGATGCTACAGAAAGAACTCTGCTGGAGTTTTCAGAGAGGCAGAATGTAGTGCAGATCTGTACAAAAATAGAAAATTCTGTAAGGCAGTTTTGCTGGGTTCAAAATCTTTTTGTCTGTAAAGTCTTTTTGAGTATCTGTACAAAGAATTCTGGTGGGTCATTTGATCTGGGATGAGAAGTAACAGAGACTGTATGGATCTGTGAGTTTTTTCCCTTGAGGAATGCTTGATTGAGAACTTTTCTCAAATCACTGTGTTTTGTTTCTCTGGGTACCTGCACACAGTTGTGTTTGATGTTTCCCTGTAATCACAGAAAAATGTGACTTTTTAATTTGTTTTCCAGTATTTGGAATATGTGCCATGTGTTCTGGAATAAAGAACAACCTGCAAAAAATTACTGATATGCCTCAAAAATGAGTCTTTCAGTTTTGAGAAGAATACTTCCACCACTGTCATGGAATCAACGTAATATCTATTTCCTCAGGTTAAATCTTTGTTTGACAACATTCATTCAACCCAGTGTTCTGGTTGGGTTATATTTGAAAAAGCCACCAAATGTGCTAAAAATGAAGGGGAAAATAAAAAAAAATAAATAAAAATAAAAAGACCCCCATATTCAAGACTACATTACAGATAGGAAAAAGCACACAGAGTCCTCTAAAGATGGGTGAATCCTAGAAAAAAAAAAATAACACCCTGTAGGTTTTATGAAAACAAACCATCCGATATCCTTCTCCTCCTTGGAGAGCTACATGCTTTTATCTGTGCTAGTAAACTGGTTGTGAACAGGAGGGCTCCTGGGCATGGATGCCACGTATGCAACTATATATATTATATGTATGTATATGTGTGTATATATATATATGAGATATATTATATGTATGTGTGTATATATATATTTATATATGTACACACATAAACACATATATATATATATATTATGTCCCCTCAGGTTCCAAATAGCAAAGAAAGCCAACACAGTTCTTCACCCACCACTAAAACACCAGAACTCCTCTCTGTACAGGAGAGAGCGTTTTCTTCATTAATATGGAGAATTTAGAAATTTTCTGTATCTAAAGATAAATAAACTGACCATAAGAGGAGGATGCATTAACAATTTCCCAAAAGTCTTCATAGAAATTATACAAGGTTGGAATGCATCTCACCCAGGTTTTGTGATAGAAAAAAAACAGGTTTCAAAGCAGGATTTTCAGTGTTTTCTTCCTTATCTGTTATCAGACATTCTGTGCAATATGTGTGCTAAATGATGCTGGTTGCCTTATTTCCTGCTTTAGATGCTGTTGCTGAGTTAGATCAGGATGGCAAACTTGCAACTTCTGAGTTTTTAGCTGATTTTAGTAAGAAGATCATGTGGCTAGAAGAGTTGTCTGTCTCTGATTGGGTCATAAATTGTCTTGGTAAGGAGAACAGCTACACAAAAAAATTTTCATCTTTCCCTTTCACAACATTATGAGACATGGACATGATGGCTGTCATTGTACATTGTCCCTGCCTCTCCCTTCTGGGAATAAAATTTTGAGAACAGGATAGAGAGAGCAAGCATGATCTCTAAGGCTTTGCTTAACTTCATTCTAAATAGAAATGTTCTGCATTTTCATATGTGTTGGGTTTTCTAGTTGAAAAAATACACTTTTAGAACTAAGGAATTAAAATCTTAATATTAAATTTTGACTGACAATTTTCTGTGCCCTTTCTGAATCAATTCTGACCTGCTTAGTGAAAATATGATTGTAACAGTTATTGAAATATATCATTTTTCAAACACTAGATATTTCAGTAAATTAAAAATATTGATCATATGTCAGTTTCAAGAAAGAACAAAAAATAAAAGTGAATATTAATTTCAAATGCTTTGAAATAATTTTTTTTTTTTTTTTTTAGCACCAGTTCTAAATACTCAAAGCAATGAAACACTTATCAACACCCCTGGGAATATTCCCTGTAGCTGAATCAATCTTATTCTCAAGTGCTTTCCTGAGATTCAGTGTAAATTATCCTTTTTTAATATCATTCCATACCTCCCACATATCTTTAATCTGCTTTTGAAGTGTTTTTCATGAAGCTTTAGATATAACCATTACGAGAGTCTCTTTTTCAATGATAGAAAACATCTTCCATGTAAATCCAATCTTCCATTAGACCCTGTTTAATGTTGGATCTGTTTGCCTTGGATTAGACTATAAAAGATGAATTGTGGATTAAGTGGGTGGAAACAATGAATGAAATTCTCTACAAAAAATTTATTTCTCATTTTTTGTTCCTGAAAATTTGGAGGGAAATTTCTTGTAATCTCCTGCATCAGTGTTCTCAGATAAAGCTCTAACTCCTCTTCCAGCTGAAGATGATAGCAAAATACTGTGAACACCTATAAATTATATTAAAGATATTTTATTAAAACCCAGGTAAATCTCTATTTTGATGGAGTCTTAAATCTAAGTAATGTTTAAAGCTCAAAATACTTAACATCCAAGATGGATCCAATATCACATCTCATAATGACAAAGAATCCTTTATCTTGAAGTGTTATAGAATATCTTAGAAAAAAAGTCTCATAGAGTTACAAATTCAGGAAGTTAAGTTAATGCCTGTGCCAATGAAAAAGAGCTCCCAGATGCAATTATAGCCAAAAAACAGGATTGTTTAAAGCAGAAACATGGGGAACAGATGAGGATAATGATTGTTTTCTCACCAAGAATAAACATTTCTGGAATGATCAAGTTTACAGTCCACTACTGAAGGAAACAGTTAAAATCTGGAAAAGGTTCAAATAAGAATAAAGAAGATAGTTAAAGAAAATGGATTGTTCTGAGACATTCTACATGATCCATTTAGTTTAGCAAATAGATATTTAATCTCATCTCCATTTTTTAGTGGGATTTCTCAAGGTGTCATGACTGAAAGCTATAAAAAGAATCAACTGGACATTCCATTTGACTATGGATGTCATTTTTTCACTTGAAATATCACATATTGTTTGAAATTTCCTAATAATTTGCATCCTAAATTTAAGGGACATAACATTGTCCACACTGACTATTCAGGTGAAAATAGAAGTTGATACAGTTCTCTGTATTGATTCACAAATAGATGTGATTCCAGATCTTTAATTAGAAAGCTTTAAAGATGTAAGACTAAAGAGAGTTTTTGTGGTTGCCATATTTTAAAATGACAGCAAAGTAGAAAATAGAATGGAAAGTAGAAACTCAATGTTCTTCCCTATCCAGCTTTTCTTAATGCGATATTTGTCACAGCAGGGATGGTTTTTTATGTTTCAACTTTCCACAGGAGTGGGTTGTGGTATTATTGAAACTTTCTATCTCTCTGTCTCTATCCATCCCCCTCTTCCTCTTTATTCTCTTATTTTAAATCACAAAAAAAAAAAAAAAATATTCACTATGTATTCGTGCTCCACACTCTGCAGAAAAATATGCCTTTAGCATTTTGCAGAATGATTACAACAAAAGTGTTCAAAGGAATGTGAGCAAATAATTCACAGAGATAAGTGAGGCTACATTTAAGATTCAAACACTGGAGTGTATCATTCTGATATCAAAGATATGTAGAAATATTTATATATATATATAAAGAGATATACTGTGATGCACTTACAGTTTGTTTTCAGATGTAGCTCAGCTACTTCAGGAAATCAAAATGTAGTTGTTGCTCAAAAGAAGAGTGAAAAGTCTCCATACCATTCATATTACATATGAAGCAAATGCCATTATGAAAACTTCATTAATATGTAAATTACAACATTTTGATTAGCACTTGCAGACCCCTTTTGTTAAGAAAAGAGATGGAAGGAGCTAACCAGATTGCAATAATTTACATAATAACTCAGTGGTGGCAATGCCACCAAGAAGAGAACCTAAGAAAGGCTATTATGACTTTTTTTTTAAACAGCTTAACACAGTATTAAAACCAATTGTACAAAGGGAAGGACAATATTGTTCTTTAAACTGACAAACTCTTTCATGGAGTAGTGAGATACATTAAGGATGGGCTGGAGTTTATATAAAATAATAGGATATGCGTTTACTAAACAAAGGAATACAAAAATTGTGTGTCATTTTAGAGTGGTCTGAAGCCAAATGAAGAGTAGCTTTCTTAACTTGTTTCTCTACGGTTATTTCTGCAGTGTGTTAGATCCTAGTTAACTTTATCCTTTATCCTTTTGAAAAGCAATGGAAATTTGTCCATTGACTTCAATAGCCTCAGGATTTATTTCTGCACTTTTAGTTTTCAACCTGGAATATATCAGTAGGACATGTGAACCTCTCACTTAGATGATCAAATCACAACATCATAACCGTACGATATGACATTTGAAATTCTAAATTCAGATAATGCATCCAAAGATGCCCTTCTCTGGCAACATCTATGAGTGGGTTTTATAGGTCCACTAGACTTTGAGTTGCTTGAGCAGTACAAGGAAGCTAATGTGTTATGGCTTTGCTTATTCGCTATACTTCAAATATTCAGAACAATAAATTAATGAAGCCTCTCCCTAAGTACAATATTTTGCTTTTTCTACTGCTGGTCTTTGGAAAGATGTTTCTATATTTGGACACCTTAAAGGGAGCTCAGTAGCAGTTGTGTTTGCTCAGCTCTTTGGGTCACTGATTGTAAAGAGACAGTGAAGCACTTACAGCTGGCTTACAACAGCGTGGCTTTTTTTCGTGGTAACCCAGAAAATGGTGTGTAACAGAAAAAAAGAGAGAAAATCATGGGGATTCTGAGGACTTTCATATACTTGCCAAAGTTCACAGACCTCAGGGCAAAACAGGAAAAAGAAAAGAAAAGAAGAGAGTTGAAAAGCAAAGTTCAACAGCTCTGTTTGGTGCTACTTGAAAGTACATTACGGGCATCATACTAGATTTATCAGAAAAAATAACTGTGTTCTTTTAAAATTAGTGAGCTAGGTGGCACATTCTGTTTGTTACAG
The DNA here is from genome assembly GCA_013397775.1 of Eulacestoma nigropectus. Lineage (NCBI taxonomy): Eukaryota > Metazoa > Chordata > Aves > Passeriformes > Eulacestoma > Eulacestoma nigropectus. The sequence continues at coordinate 2,729,922 of VZTE01003316.1, read as the reverse complement.
TTCCATAGGGACTTTTTTTGGCCCAGGTGACTTCTATAGAATGGGTTTCATTATGATGTAACTAAAGCAAATATTGGTCTAAGAGTTAAGAATAACAATACTGCTTTTTGCATTAAAAGGAGATTCAGTTACATTGGGAAAAGAGCTTCTATGAAGCAGGGTGCCCACAGAGAACTTCAGAATAGGAACAGATCAACCTGCAGAGATTTTTTTTTATTTGGCTTTGTTAAATCTTTAAAACATTTATAGAGATTTTTAATGTTTTAGAATCTATTGTAAAAAGCACAAAACTTTTGTCAAACTTTGTAAAGGTATTCAGGATATAGTTAAAAAAATGTTACCCAAAATAACTGGTCATACTTACAGGAAGGATTGGGCTTTCAGCTAGTGGTAATCAGCCTTGCTCCGTCAAATTCAGTAACCTTGCACTGGCTGTCTGGTGTTGCAGGCATCAGCAGGGAAGAGTTCATCACGGAGCCACCAGCCTACTTCCAACTAATTTCAGATTTTTTTGATTTGATAGGATAAGACTTATTTGCAGCAGAGAAGTAAGTATCTTAGTAAGTATCTATATAAAGCATATAGGATGCATGTGAGACAGTACACACGAAGAAATGACCTAAAAATTTCCTAACTGGAATTACTAGGTATTATTGACTCTTTAAGACCAGTAAATTTTGACTTGTTTTTTTAATCATTAGTGTTTATGACATGAACTCCTAATCAGAGTAATCTTTTCAATGGATAACACTATGGCCTTTTGGTTTTTACATATGTTAACAAGTGTGTAGCATTTTTGGGGGACATTTTTAGCACCCTTAATAGTTATAAGCTGTTGTATGGGAAACAAGTCAATAACTGGCCTTAGATCAATTTGTTTACAGAAAAATCAGCAGCAAATTCCCCACTATGCCTCCTTGAAAACAAGCATTCCTAAACAGATGAACAGCGGAGGGCAAGCAGTGGTTGGTGGCACAGCATGCCTGGCACCCTGCCTTGCCTTTCTAGGTGGGAGGTGACCAGACTTTTTAAATGTCTGGCCCAGGTTCTCTGGTTTGCCTGAACTGTGCTTTGTGCAGGCTCAAAAGAAAAATGTGACATTTCTGTTATCTTTCCGCTTCTTCTTTCGGGACCTGCCAGGTGCCAGTTAAATCTTTGCCATAAAATACTTACCCTCAAGTTTGTCTGTTTTACGACCAACAATCCACAGCTGCTGAGGCCATTTCAGTGTCAAGAGACCAGAAAGTCCAACATGCAGGAGACCAAACAACATCTCCCTTTCAGCTGCATTCATATTGGCAAAGTGGATATTTTAGGAGCTATTGTGCTACTGTATATACAAAGAGGTAAGATTCTAATGAGGTACTAGGATGAGTCAGACTTGCTAATCAGGTCTGCTGTCCACATTACCAGACCTGCTGCTTCATGTTTATGCTAAAACAGTTCCCTCAGCCAATTTTTTTTCAAGATTTTCTTCCTCCTTTAACTGCTCATCTTTATTTTCTGAACTCTTTTTGTGTTCTGTCACTGTTTTAAAGAATTGTAGCTTCTTTCTTTCCACTGATTGAGGGCAAAAAATGGCAACACACTTCCCTGTATCCTCACAGAAGTTTCAGAAACATGCTACTCCAGTGACACTTGACAGCCTGTGCCCTAAAGGGCCAAAACTTTTCCTGACAGCAGAATAGCATATTCCATTGTTAATCCAAGCAATCCACTAACCTTATGACTGCAATCACATACACAATGATCAGCAAGGTGATACATTACATTCAAGATGATGAAGTCTCTTTTATTGAAGACGTGGCACAAGTGTGTCTCTTTTAGAGAGACCTGGCTAGTGCCGGAGGTTGGCACACGGAATGATCCCAGGCTCCCACCTATCACACACCTCTCTGTATTTCACTCAGAGGCTCCTGTGGCCTGTCATATAATCTGTGCATAAAACTTGCCTGTTCCATGCTTTTCATATATTCATGTTAATTTTCAGGATGCACCTTCAAGTGGGATGCCTATAGTTCTTCAGATTCCAGTGGCACTGTTCTAAAATTCTCAGCAATAAGCTGAGCTGATACAAATCCTCCCCTAAGTGGCCATGAGGGCTTTTGCATTTATGAATGCCTCTTTTTCCCACCCAGTTCTGGGGTGTTTTGAAGCAGGAGCCTTATGACCCTGCAAAGCATTCTCTGATCCTGAGATGTTTTAATAGTTTATACTTCTTGCAGTGAGCCAGAGATGACAACCTTTTGCATTCGTGTTCTGATAAGGTGACACTTCAGGTTGTGCCTGCGGCAGGACGTGCCAAGAGAATTCGTGAGGATACAGGACCTGGTAGAGGCATAGGACAGGTCTCTGCAGCAGGAGAAAAACCTGGTGCAGACCTGTCTGTATGTCTGAGTGGTGCCTGGTCTGATCCAGCCGTGGAGACATGCCTGGGTTTTATCTGGTGAGAGGAATTTCCCTGTTTTTCTCCAGAAGGGATCCTGCAGACTTGCAGAGTGGTTGGTCACAGCAAGAAGGCACTGAAATGAAACAAAGATGTATATGAATTGAGACTGGAAATTCCCCTGATGTGTCCACTAGATGTGATCCAGAGGGATTTATTAGAGACGTGCAGATGGTGCAAATGCAGTGAGAATAAGAGTAAATTAAATGTGTTTAGTCATCTCTTAATCTCTTATTTCATGTAACTCTGTGTAATTATTTACACTAAGAAAATTCATTGTAATCTCAGCAACGAAAGCTCTGAATTTCAGAAAACTTTATTTTCCATTACTGAAACATTCCATTTTTTCCCCTCACTCCATAGCACTGATACAGCAAACCATATACAATGAGAGGGTCTTAAATGTTTCTCTCTCAGGGTAGGAAATTAACTTTGGTCCTCTACTTTTATTGTGAAACTTGAAAAAGCCTATCTATATTAATTGTATGGTTGTTCCATACACTAATATAATGCTGATTATGCTGTTGAAGTGTTATTTTCAACATCTCAAACAGTCGTTGTATCTTTCAGTCTTTTCAAACAGAGAGCACCACAAAAAACGTATGGCAGTGAACAACACTCAAAAAAACGTTAATGTATGTGAAGAAACCTAAAGCAATAACTGTGGCCTTGGACACACAGGCAATCATTCACTCAGACTACAAAGCAATCATTTTGTCCAAGAAGAGAGAAAAATAGGTTGGAGCAACAATTTGTTGCTAAAAAAAATTGGAATCAGTTAATCAATTTGCAGTAACTATCTGATTTATTTGTGTAATAACATGACTGACAATTTACAGCCTTTTCCAATAAATTTCGAAGTCATGATTTGCTGCAGCCATAAGCCATTTATTTTATAAAGATGACCTTTAATCTCTCAGATGATTGATTAATCAGTATATCATAAATAGAGTCATGAGAGGTGAAGAAAGATTTGCTTGATGATGACCACTCTTCTGTTCCTAAAGAGCTCTGCAGGTGTATCCAGCACACAGAGAGCTTCATTAAAGACAGCAGAGGAGCACTAAGAAAACAACAGTACTTCTTAATATTTGTTCATTAAAAAAACCACAATGATAAAAATCATCCCCCACTTGTAAAGAGTTAGCCTGTTGTTTTACAACATATCCTAAATAAGAGGGAGATGGGTAATTAACCCCTGGACAGAGGAGAGAATGGACTGCGGCTGTGATTTCAACATCCTCTTAACCTTCTCCACTCTGGGGTGCTGAGTAAGTGCTTTATTCCCTTTGGTAAACATTGTTTTCAGTTGTTCTACCTAAGGTGAGAGAGAGAGAGAGAGAGAGAGAGAGATATTACCAGAGCTTCTCCCACTTTTCTTTTCCTCCTCTTCTGCTTCCTAGCCATGCACGGGGAAGAGTGAATAGCAGGTAAGCATTGCTTATCTTCCTGACTGTTTAGCTAAATCTGCAGGATTATCCTCCCATCTCCAGAGGTGTGTTTTCGTGACATGGCTTCAGCTGATGTAATTGATATTGTGATCTCTGAAGAGGGGTTCCTCCCTACCTCACATCCACCTCTTCCCTACCAGGCTCATGCTCCTGCTGTTTTTCTTTAGCATGGTGGGGGAATCAGGAGAACGTGCAGTAACTGTTCCTAAAAGAGAGGGAGATACTCGACAGCTCATGTACCTCGAGATTGAGTGAGTGTCAGATCCAGTACAAGGGAGGTGTGATGTGGGTGGGTGCAAGAGTCCTTTCCATGGAGGTGAGCACTCAGTTGGTTCTGTTGCAAGTCTGAAACTAAACCTACAGAGCCTCTAAACTGCTATAACTGTGGATCCTTTCCTCCTTGGCTGCAGTCCCCCTGCCTCTTTTGTGTCCGTGGTCACACAATCAGCTGTGTCATCATGATGACATGGGTGTCCATGGCTAGCCCTTGTCCTAATACAGAGGAGAAGACAGGAAGAACCAACAGGCTCTGGAGAGGTGTGTGATTGTTTTATAGATTCAAGCTTTAATTTAAAAAAATGGGTGGTTTTGGTTGTTTTGGACAAAATTTGGTTGCTTACTTCTGATCATTATATTATAGGTTTGTTCATAAAGCACTACTAAAATCAAAAAAAAATACCTGCCACTGGGTTTTCACTTGATTTGAAAAGCTGCATATGACTGTACCAGAAGAGATAAAGTGAGGAACCAGGACCATAGCATATTAAAATGCTACTAATGAGTGATAGCTGAAGAAAGGATGGCAATAGATGGAGAGTAGGTCTATGAAGTTATTCCAGGCACTCTCTCATTCCTGGATTGCAATTTATTTATTTATTTTATGAATCATGCAAGTGGCCGATTTGATAATTCTTCCATCCTTTAGCACTGTGTGTGCAGGGATAGTCTCTTAGAAACAGCAGAGTAGTAAGTCATCCTAGAAAGGAGGGAGAAGGAATGCAAGCTGCTGAGGTGGGAAAGGCGCAGTTGGAGTAAGAGCTCATTCCCTGAGGGAAATCTGGGCACAGAGGGGTAGTAAAATCCAAACCACGACCTGGCCCATGCTCCCTTTTCTTTCAAAAAGCCCAGCAGGCCACTTAGATCTCTGCAATACCAGCAGTAAGTCTGTAGGCTGGCTGATCATTTTTCTTTCCAATCTTACGCTTCTGATACTCAGCCTTCATAGAGGTTATGTTAATTTTGATGGCACAATCTTCCCAGATTGTTCTGGATCTTCAGAGGCCTATTTAGTAATATTTGAGTCTTTGGTGAATGGCTCTCTGCAGCTCTGTGCAAGCATGTCCCAGAGAGCAGTTCTAGTCAGCAATTCACTGGCTTGTCTGTTAGAAGCTAGATGAAGTGACAGTATCCTTTTTCTGCTCATGATTTTCACAGACATTTCAAATCTGATTGTTTCACTAGTACATATTGCCCAGGGGAGTTATAAATATCTCTCACAGGGTTTTTGGATTAAAAAGGAATTCAAAACTTCAGTTAAAATTCACAGATGGTTTGATTGTTGTGAATGGTAATGTTGTTATATTTATTTTCCAAAAACATCCTGTATAATGGCTATGTGTTATGTTGCAATTTACATGTGCTAGAAGACTGAATTCGATCTGAAAAAACCCCTGAATCTCAAGCTTTGGGATGACAAAGTTCAACATCTGAAACCCAGAATGCAAGCAGGGCAGGCCTGAAATACAGTGATTTTTTGCAACTCCACCTCCTCTCCAGCAGAGTGTGTGTTTCCAACATATAATTAACTCTGGATTTTGCCTCATTAAGCCTTTATTTTTAGTGAAAAGAAATAATATTATTGTCAGTCCCATCAAACAGACACTGCCATAGGCTCAACAATGCCATGGAGCAAAGCATTAAGAGAGGAAACTATTGCTTTATTTTGAGTCTTAGGAGGAGGAGGAAATCATCAAGTCATTGGGATTTTTTAATGCATATATTAAGTTGGCTGGCAGAACGTTTCAACGGGAACGCCAAGCCAGCCAAAAGACCTAGCCTATAACCTCTAATCTTATGGAGCTGAACTCTATTATTTGCCATAAAAATTAGATGTTATCGAGTTCTAACAGATGTCTTCAGCAGAGGCATTTTTATTATTGCAGAAGTTTAGGCAAATGGAAACTGAGCCCCAAATTTTATTTTGTAGATTATGGGACCACTGGGCTTTGTGGTTGAGGCTGGCATTTTAAATGTGAGTTATAAAAGCTTTTAGAAACCACACTAATTGATGTCTCAGCAGTTCTGCTGAATCACAATAAGAGCACAGGCTGCCATGACAAAAAAAAACGGTTGCAATAACCAGTTACCCAACAAACAGGCTCATTTTTTGCACAATGACTGACATTAGTTAGTGGGTCCATGTTGTGCATCTCCATGGAAGTATTTTAATTAACTGTTCTGAGGAAGCAAGTAAGGGGGTAAGAGGAAAATCTTCCCAAAGACCTTTAATAAAAACCATCTGGAAGATACATGATGGGATATGAAATATCTTTATGAATATGGCCCAGCACAGGTGTTTGAATAAAAACAAGAGGGATTAAGACAATCTCTGTATTTGTGTTTTTGTTCAACCAAAAAAAGGTCAGAGGAAACCTTTTTCGACAAAGCCATTTAAACTAGGATATTCCATTAGCGTGAAACTGCCCTCTTCAGTTTGAAATGTCTAATATAAATCTGAATATATCTGTCTTCTGCAGCATGTGGGTACAGTTCCCTCTGCCTCTAGCACTGGATTAGAGACCCTGGGTTCAAGACTGCAGTGATATGCTTTTTCCAATTTAACAATACTATTCAAAGGCACTAGACAGTAAAATGAACTTAATAATTTCAATAATATTCCTCTCTCCCTGAAGGTACAAGGGGAATAGAGTCTTAGATTTATGGATCATGTTTGCTTTATGAACTTTTCAGGAAAGAGTTTGCTGTTTCTTCCTACTTTGCCTCAGGGCATGCTATTTCAATGATGGGAGACGTAAAGGCATAATTAAAGAAAGGAGGGTCTTTTTGGTGTTCTGCTTTCTGAGTATGCTGCAGTGTGATAGCAGTGAGAGTGAGATGTCTGGACTTCATAAGCCCTGAATGGTATTATGAATGTTGTTGAAAATCAGCTTTTTCATTCTTTTAGGATTATTTCTGTTACATTCATAAGCAATTTTAAATTACAAGATGGGCTGTAAAATATGATGCTGTATATGGCACATACTTCTCTCAATAGTGTTTAAAAATAGAATAAAATAATAAAATAATTCCATAAAAAGAAAAAATATCTTGGTTTTACTTTCAAAAACCTGCTACTAGGGAGGTCAATAAAATAAGTTACTGAGGTTATTTGTGAAGTAAATCAACATGAATGAGGTGGAGAACATTGCCCTAGGGAAGCAATCCTATCTTTTCCTCTGTAGTAGACCAATCAAGGGTGTAGTCACTGCATGTGAACCTCTTATGTTACTCTGGTAGTGTAATTAAAATCATCATTTTGCACCTTGACACAATTAATTGTTGTTTTTAATTGCTATGGTAGATAGAACAGAAAAATAATGTATTTTCCATCCTCAATTATCTTCACTAAGCAAGCACTTTATGCAGAAGGATATGCCACTTCTGTACTGCTTTAGAAAACTGTACCTCCTATTTTTAAATTGAAAAGCATTTCTGACTTGGAAGAGGTTGTAAAGGATGTGTTTGTCAGGGAGCATATTTCAGTGTGCTTAAAATGGCTTTAGGAAACATTTATTCTCTGAACAGTTTATGAGCGATGGCTTTGTAAATACATAGTGGATCTAATCTGCCTTATTTCTCTGTGCCTTGTACATGGTACCATACACTCATTGTCGGTGTTTTTAAATAGACTTGACCCATAAATCCATGACCTGAGAAACTGTGGTGTGAAGAATGTACATCTGAAGGCTTCCATGTTTTGTTTTTTTCCCCAGCTTTATTTGTTATCCTCATGAAAGATTTTGTCTCTCCTTTGGAAATGGCCCATTCGTTAAAGGAGGAGGTTTGATTTATGGGAGCATTGTATTAATTTTTTCCCAAAGAGGAAATAACTTTGCAAAACTTAGGTGTGTTTGTGCAGTGCATGAATTTTGTGGCAGGGTAGAAAATGTGACAAGGCAAATGCATTGTGTTAACTTTGGGATACAAGGGGAAACACAGATTGTGTCTTTCCTTTGCCATCTGGAGCATGACAGAAGGGAACCAGGAGCTCTGCTACTCTTGTGGAGGGCATCAGCATTTAGAAACTTGCCCTCTCTTGACTATAAACTTCTTAATTACACTGGGAGCTGTTCACTGAAGTGTCTGCATAAAGAAGTTGAAGTTGGCTCACACTGAATGAAGGAGACCTGTGTCAAAGCCTTTGGCTACGAGCAACTGATGATTTTGTCTTCTGAAAAAGGATGTCTCTCCCTGTTGGCAGTCAAAGTCCTTGCCTTGGTTTTCCTGAACTTGTTGTCCAAGGGAGACAATGGAAAGGAGACCTATCAGCTCAGGTCCATCTGGAGGGAGCATTCCCCTTCCTCTGCTGCTGCCCCTCCTTTGTCTCATTTCAGTGGGACTGATGAAGAAAGAGCAGGACAGAGAATAAAAAGTAACACAGAGATTTAGAGGTGCTGCTGAACACTGGAGACAGAGCAATTTGGTGTCCAAAGAGCTGAACTGTGATAGGAGACAGTGGGGAAACCAAGGCAGTGAAAGAGGGCAGGTAGGTGACTACAGTAAGGAGCTTGGGGGTGGTAGAGGCGTATCGGGGCTGTGGGGGAGGATACACAAACACTAGTGGACAAGCACTGTATTCAATGAGGTGTTTTAAACCTCTGTTTTGATTAATCATTTAAAATTAAATAACAGCAGTGCTTTTTTCCACCAGCTGAAGCATGGTCTTTACATACAATTATTTCTGCAGTCATATAATTAGTAGTTCAACAGTGCAGATATACAAAGAGGAAGAGTCAAAGTTGAATATGCAGCCCTAAATTTGTCATTTTCTGACTTTTCAGTCCTTGACTTAGTAACTGGAATGCTCATCTTTTAAGGTGAGTTTCATGGGGAATATGCTTAAATTTTCTGTTTCATGACCTAGTTCCTTTGTTCTGAAGATTCAGTGCTGAGGTAAACTGTCAGAGCCCTGACAGCTGGCACCACAACAGAAATACTGGCATTTTTTTAAGCTTCTCTCATAGATTAACTCCTCAAAGAGCTTGTACACTTGAGTGGCAGACCCTTCCAGATTCCACTTCATCATAGTCAACACTTTGACTTTTTCTGAGGAGAGATTGCTCAGGATTCGTTTGTTCTCTGCTACATTTTTAATGCATAAAGCTGAATTTCTAGACAATTCTTTCTGGAAATACGTTTTTCCTGGATAGAAATTGAAAGACTTTTAACCCTGGCCAGTGCGGCTCCCTGGGTAGGAACTGTAGCGGGGCAGAGGAAGATTTCAGTAGCTCTGAAGCCTGCTTCTGTAGGTTTAACATGAATTGCTTTAAGATGATTGATGAATTGTTTTTCCATAACAGGGCTAGTGGGAAGGAAGTAAAATTTTAGCTGTGCAGTATTTATATGTATGTAATTATGAAGTGTCCAACACATCCTCAGCTGCTGCATGTTGTCCTATGGTAGCATTTCTACCTGCCTCTCAAGCTGAGCAATTTGGGTGTGATTCGGTGCAAAAATGCATGATGAATGATGTAATCCCAAAAAACTGAACAATGCAATCCTTAAAAACAGAACAATAGGAGTTCCTACCTCAGAAAAGGTTGGGTACCATGTTAAACGTGCATTTCAGTATTACACACTGGTAGTGATTTTTTTGAACCATATGAGTTACCTTATTACTGAACTACAGAAATAGCTCTTTGATCTTTTCACTTTTTAATTTTCCCTTTGTCCACAAGCTTTTCTCTCACTCTTTCAACCCAGCTAATGCTCTAGCCAGGAATGAATACATTACTCTGCTGAAATTTGAACAGAAGGCTAATTCCTAATCAAAATAGGCACTAATTTCTTTCACTGCAAATTATCATCATTCATTGCAAATTTGCTCTCCTTGAACTATGCCAACATGTTGTACAAATTTCAGCACTTGGAGCCAGCTTCTTATATACATCAAATCAAATAATATACTATTGGCTTTTTATTATTTCTGTTGCATATTTGCATGGAAAAAAATAGTGTCAAAGACAATGAGTAAAATATTGTTACTGCTACTGTTATAATGAAAAGAAATATTTAAACTTTTGCTGGGTTTTTATACCAATAACAGATTATTCAATTTTTTTTTTTTTTAAAGGAAATCCACTTGAAAATGCTGAGAAACTAAATAACATGACACATTGTTTATCTCTTTGTTGCTAAAACAGATCATCTATAGGGAATACAGAGCTTTCAGGAAAAAGATACTGCTGAGGTATCAGTGGAGATCTTTATTCCAAAACCCAGTGGATATTATTTTACAAGCACTGCAAAGATGGCATTTGATATTATGGAAAAGACACACTGATCAGTCATGCTGGGAAACTGGGCCTCCCAGTTGGTGCACTTATCCGTTTTACATAGCTTTTGTGGTCTTCTAGGTGTCATCACATGTATGCCTACACATATACTATGTCTTCAAACACCTCTTCCCAGATACAACAGTATTTTACAGCACCATCTGTTCAAAGGATGGATTTAATAGATTTATAATAATGCCATCAGGCAAATAGCTCTGCAAATTGCAAATATGGTTAAAATATACACAAAAGATGCAAACATTAAACATAGCAATTATGGTTTTCTTTTTGGTCTTGAAACGTGTGTGTGTCTGGATAAAATTCCTTTCCTCTGGTGCTGAGTTATAGTGCATATCTCTATGCAAACAGGATTTGGAACATTTTGTTAATAATGGCTTTTGTTCTTTTGTTTGCTTTTTTTGTATTTCAAGATAGAAATCTCTAGTCTAATATAGTGAAAAAGATGTGAAAAACATTGATTATAGTGTAAATGAAATAATGGAAAATATAAAATGTGTGAAATCTAATTACCTGCTGCTGAAGTGTCTGCTCCAAGTAGTCTAGCACTGGGGTTGCTTTATTCATGGGACTTACTTTTTAGGAGGAAGAAACTGCAAAAAATGTGGAACAATATATTCCAGAAATTAAAAACATCTTGGAGTGAGATACCTAAACTGAACTTCTGCCCTGCTTCTTTTACTGAATTTCAAAATTAGTAAAATATTTTCCAGTAGGAAGTTTGTACAAGGCCTTTGATTTGTTTGCTTTTTAGTCCTGGCTTTGGAAAGCTCTCAAACAAAGCATTTAACATGTATACAGTTACCTGAAAATGTGGGAGATGATCTTTATTGTAAAAGAAGAAGGTGAAGGGATATTTCCTAAATCCTAGGCAAAGCACAAAAAGGGAAGGCTGTATTTCACTTGACAATAAGATGATCTTAAATGCTATAATTAAAAATAAGAGTTACTTTCATTAAATAGTGAACCCCCATTGTGCCGATTATCCTCATAATGTTTTGCATAATGCTTGTGAATCTATAATGCTTAAAGATACAAGATGAAACACTGTAAAGACAGAGAGGAAAAAAAAAAATGCCACCTACCCCTAAACCATTAATTGAGTTTTTCTTTTTGTTGTATTATAAGCTTTCTAGATAACTGATAGGAAACTTCTGTTCACCTATAGTAAGTGTGAGTATTTACATTCTGAGGAGAACAAAAGGTTTTCACAAGCAATTTTCTTAGCCACAGAGAAATTTTGCAGGAAGGAGGAATCAGATTTATTGTATTTATTTTTTCTGGTTTGGTAATGCTTTTTTGTTGGGGTTTCTTTGGGTTTGGGTTGTTTGGGTTTTTTTTCCCGGTGTGGGCAACCCCTGCAGCCTCCCCACTGTCACAACCTTGTCCTGCAAACCCAGTACAACAATGAGAGATTAGGAAGGTACCAGCAGAGGTGAGCTCTTGGCAATGTACAATGGATTCACTGGTGTGGCTCTGCTTGAAGGGACCTAGAGATGTCTCATCCACTGTGTTGTGCTGTACCTTGCTCAGCCCTAAACAGCCAAGGCAGAGGTGACCACAGCTAGAACTTGTTCAGAAAGCAGTCAGCAAGAAAAGGAGTCTCAAGGTCAGACAAGAGGAACAATGTTGTGAAACTGTGCAGAAATAATATTTAGGTGCTAAAGCCGTTTCCAGCGGTGCCCACTGTAACAAACACCGTGGCAGCATCGATCGCTGTGGCACCCAGCGAGCTGCAGATTTTCCTCCTGTCACAAAGGAGGGGCAGAGGGGAGGCCCTGGGGCAGGAGAGGGGAAGCTGTAACCTGAGTCACAGCTGTCACGTCGGTGTCCACAGCTGCCAGCACGCTGTCTGCTCTCATGTCTGATAAGACGTGCTCCCTTCCCTTGGCTTGGCTCCTGCTGCTTGTAGGCCCATGGCCAGCTTGTCTTCCAGTAAGTTGCAGGATAAATCTTCCCATCATCCCTGCCGTTGCCTTGCGCTCTCCAGTCATTTCTTATTTTTAGGCATATGTGCTTTTGGCTAATCTGTGCTGCCTGAGGCACGAGCCCTTTGTGTTTGTTTTCACTGTAATCAAAAAGAGCCTGAGCGCAGAAGATGCCAAAAGACATCAGTTTCCCTTGTAGGCAGCATAAACTGAGCGTGTTCATTGACTCCAAAGATGTTTAACACACTTCAAAAATGAAGCCTTGCATACCTATTTATCCAAACCCAGTGCTTGCAGTGCAAAGGGCTGCATCTCATTTTTATTGAGGATTAATGCTATATTTTAAAATCAATTTTCTCCAGCAGCAGTGAGTTTTAAGGCTGTAAGGAATGCACTATGTCCTAGAATCAAGATCACTATGTTGACTAGTCCAGATGAGCTCCACAGAACTGCAGGCAGCCTAAACCAGTCTCATCAACAGAATTCATTCTTTAAGAAAACTTAAGGAAACACTTATAAGAGCCTTTTTGTTTTCACTCCTGGATTTTATTATTTGGAGTTTTTTTAATAGCATCTTCCGCACATCCTTTCCCTCTTCTTTCCTTTTTACTGGACAGCATCAGCAGTGCTAACCCATAGTCATCAATATTTTGGGACATACCAATGTTTAAATTCATTTTAGAGGAAAGGAAGGTAATTTAATATTTAGTGGCTGCAGTCTGTGTACACAGCTATGGGAGCAGAGGTGTTTGTATGTATGCATCTGTATATGTGTGCATGAGAAAGCTCATAAATAATAGCAGCTTCTTTCTTGTACACAATATTTTGCATGTGAGTGTGTTTGTAGAAATGTCTGTATGTATTTCTCATCGTGATGTGATAACAAGAGCTTTAGAATAGCAGCAATGCAACTTCTGGGTACTAGAATATAGTACCACGTTGGATTATCTATGTTGCAAGTACACAAAGGCAGTGTTGCAGCATGCCAAAACATCTTCCTCATGGAATCTCATTTTACTTCTCTGAGTATCTAAATAAATTATGAAAAATATAAAATACAATTCATGAAGTACACAAAAGAAGTGCCTACAAAGCATGGCAGATCTCAAGGAAATGTTGATGTTTTTAGTTCTGTCATCCATCACCATAATGAGTGCCAAAACTCCTTTGAAAATTAGCTGTCTGTGATTAGGCAGGTTTCAGAGTGCAGGTTGTTTCTGTATCTGATTCTGAAATATATTAATATGAATGTTATGCTAATTTGTCTACTTTTGACCTAGAGCTTATCTCAAAGATTCAAGAGGATATTGCCTCATTAAGTATCTCACTGGCAAAGTAAAACTACCTTCACCTTCTCACTTCATTAGATGGAATCGTTACTTTTTTTCTTTTGGGGAAGAGTGAATAAACAAGAGTCCTTCAAGATGCATTGCTTATTTCTACCTCAAGTATAGTTATCTTGTGAATACATAATAGAGGTATTAAAATTAGTATTCAGCTCTAATTCTCTCCAGTCTAACTGATAGTGTTTTGATGAGTTTTGGAGTTTCTGCTCTGTCTGGGAATTTTAGTGATGAGGTAAGGGAGACAGACAGCAGCTTGGTTTTCATAAGCTGAGTTGACCTTGCAGGACACAGAGGCATGAAATGTTTATTGTGAAACTGAATAAATGTTCCTAACAGGCAATGAGTATGCATAAAGGAAAACAAAAACACAGACACCTTTATAAATATCCCAGACTGACCAGGAATTCATATTATTGCATTTCTCTAGGACAAAATCATCCCTCTCAAAATGTATGAGTCACATTCATTTTTTATATTGTAATTTTGATTTCTGCCTTTTCCTGACATTACAGAGAGGATATTTCCCTCCCCCCTCCCCCCTCATCAGTGGGACAGTTTAGCTAGATTGTCCTCCGTCTCTAAATCTTCCCTCCCTCCTACCTGCCTTCACCTACAATGTGGAGATGGTTGAAAAGTAGAATTTGCATCTATACAATGATCTAAATTGCATAAAATTAGATTGTGTTGAAACCAGTGATTTGACTTTGAACCTTGCAATTTTTTTATTTAAAATCTAAATGAAATACCGGAGGAATATGAAATACTTTACATATCCTCACTGTCTGTTTTTAACTCTTCTCTGAGTCTTATGTTTGAATGTAAATTTAATTTAAAAAAACTGACAAGAAAGTTCTTTCATCATTTTACCACTATCACTAAAAATAACAAGTGCAAGCAACCTCTCTGAATATTTCTTTGTCTTTTCAGCCCCATTGCAGGTCTGTTCAACTACTGCAGAATCAGGCTGACTTCTGTCTCTGGCTTCCAAAATCCTCAATGATCCCTTAGTCTTTCTCAAGGAAACTCTCTCTAGCACTGGGGATGCCCCCTAATTTTGATTTACTTCTGGCAATAGCTGCAGAAATCCAGGGACTTAAAGTGCAGCCCTGCTCCCTAAACTTGGTAATGATTGCTTATATCATTTGATTTAGCCCAGTGAATGGCCCAAAGAAGATTAAAATGATTCCTTCTGCTGAGCTGAGATATACTGCTTTGCTGAAATATGTCCCTGACCTCTTCTGCTGATCTGTAATGTGGAGGCTAATAGCCCTTATAAGTGGTATCCTACCTAGTGGGACTGCAAGGGCTGTACTTCTTCGTATGTTCCAAGTGGTTTGGTGTGCCTTTTTTTTTTTCCCCCTTCCTTTTAATCTCAGTAAACCACCTTCATGCAGTTTCCTGAGGGTAACGTCACGTCTCTCTGTTCAAATCCCAGCGTGTATGGCTTTATCTTTCCCTTCTTACAGAGGTGCAGCCGAGACGAGTCATTTCTGTAGGAATGACTCAAAGACCTGCCTTCAGCCAGGTGATGCCCTCAAGTTACAGAAGGGTTCTGCTGCTACCCAAGGAGAGGTGAGATCTTGCTGGAAGCCAGCTTATCCTTCTGGGACAATTCCAGAGAGCTTCAGGAGCAAACCAACGTGCAAGGGTTTAAAATGCACTTGGCTATGTCCATATATTCATTTGAACCAGCCTGAATACTTATTGTTTCCAGTCCTGTAGTACTCAGATGTCCTGGGGATGTGTGCCTCATTCCCAGAGTAACACAAACTTCCAATCAGTACTTTAAAGACTGTATTTAGTGCTCTGATTACTAATGAAAAACTCAGTCACTGAGTGATCGATGTGGATGCACCCTAGTGAAAGTGTGTTGCCCTGCTTCACCCTAAGGGCAAATGTGGACCTCTGTAAAGCTACTGTAGAGAAAGACTAATATTTTCTAATTCTGTAAAACTTGGCCTTTATCCTAGGAGGGAGCCAAGGTAGTGTAGAAAAGTAAATGGTTGAAGGTCATTGAATGAATGATAAATATTGTGCCATATAGAGAGCAGCATAACCCCCTGATGGAGCTGGAGCAGCGCTTATCTATGCACATTGCAATGATGCTGTTTATTTTTGGGATAAAAACTAAATTACTTGTATATCCTCTTGGCTACCCCTTCCTTCATACCCTCACATATTTCTCATGGCTTTTATGGCACAGAACAATAATGCTGAGAGATAAGAGTATATAAATCTTATTTGGGCCACTGGAGAGTATTTGCGTGCCTTTTTTTTTTTTTCTTAGTGACTATGTGTTGAGATAATGTAAAGCAGAAATGCAAATACTTTCACAAATTATTAGTTTTTGAAGCAAAACAACCAACCAACAAACAAAACCAGAACAAAACAGAGTAAGAAGCAATATAAAAGCCAAGGCTTGTTCCTTGCTTGGCAGCAGTCAGTTAGTTTTTCAGTCTCAGATATTCCAGTGGAATCTGCCAGTGCAGCCAGAGGTAATATTTGCTAAGAAGTCAGTCAGATGTCAGCTTCAGCTTTTTAAAATTGCTCCATGTGCTGCTGAGAATGATGACAAAATCCTATTCTCTCTTTCCTTATTTACAGTTCACAAATATTTCTGCTGTTTTAATGATCTGTCCTCTATATAATATTTGTGTTGCCATGTTCTGGAATTCAAATTTTTGAACGATACATCAATTAATTAGATGCTAATTTCAGGAGATTGGGAGGGGCAGAGGTGGTGATTGGTGGAGGGAGTCACCAGTGTTTCTCTTAACAAAGTAACAATGCCTAGTACTTGTTATCCTCCTATTTCTTATTGCTGCTTTGCAATATGTTCTCAGGAGCAGACGTTATTTACTATAGAAACTTAAATGTCTTTATTGACAAATAGCAGGAGACAGACCCTCAGGAAGAGTGGCTTCATTAGCATGCAGCTTATACTATTTTTCAAGAATATGTTTGAGCCTTTACACTTTTTTTTGAACACTAAAATGCTGATAGTAAATGACAGTGGGAATAAGTGCAGCTGGCAGGAGAAAACCAATGGTTTAAAAAGCCTCAATCTGTTTTCCTGATCTGTTTTCACCATGTGTGATACAGTCTTAAAAGCTATACATTTTTAAAATGATAGATGCAGTATTTATAGTAGTGATTTTTATATTTCCTTTTGCCAAGGAAGGGCAAAGAACTTAATTTTATATCACACAATTTACAAGCAAGGTATCACGAAGTTCTTTTCCAAAGAACTGCTACTGGGTGAGGACAGAAGCTGTGGGAACGTGACTGTAATAGTAACTGCTTCATTTTAAATCCTCAGCTTCATTTTTAAGAGCCTCATTTTGTGTAGACTTTTTATCGACGCAAAATGTCAGAAGGGAGAGAGAATGCAAAGAGGTCCTGAAGGGTTTTCTTCCACCTGTATGAGCAGTTACCACCCCTGTGCTCAGCAAGGAGCAGGAATTCCTTCTCCCTTTTTCCCTGGGAGGATTCTCAGTGGCCATGGATGGCAGAGGCGTTCCCAAGGGAACCCTGCACAGCTCCTCTGTGCCACACTCTGCTTTTCCCAGGTGGAATTCATCCCCTGCCTCAGAGTGCTGACAGGGTTACAGCAGAGGGGCTGGGCTCACAGGCCATGGCTAACTTTGTAGCGCTGCATTCAGGTATCTAACACAGCATTTATTCTCTTCATTTCATATCCTGGAGGACCTCCTGCCCTCTGTCTCGCCGATCAAGGAGAGGTGATGAATCAGCACAAGGTGCTGTTAGAGCTCTTTCTGGCTGTGTAAAATCACACTGAGAAGTGAAAAAATCTGGTTTTCATTAGGAACTAATAATTCTCCATTAATGGGACCTGTGGGCTACTACCCATGAGCAGCTACTTGAACATCTTCCAGACCAGTTCCTCTTCCTCTCACTGACAGCCAAATGAAAGCAAAGTCCTCCTTGCAGTCTCTTCCGATGGATTTGTACTAAATGAGAGAATATATCACCCCAGCACATGGAAACAAATCACCCTGTCTCTCCTTATTAATTCCCAATCTAGTTTACTTCTTTCTGAGGACTGCTTAGTATCCTCTCATTCCTTCTTTCCTTATGTTCTCAGAGCTGCTTGCCTTCCTCTCCTAAATCTGTAACTCTCCCAAATGCATTACAATAACAGCCATTTAAGTCAAAATTGGCACCTAATCAATCCTGTGCTAATCTAAGGATTAAGCAGTGCAAAGAGATGAAAAATGGGTAACATTGATGTAGTTTTGGAACACTGTTACATATTTATTTCTAAAAGACGCATATGATAAACGTTTTGTGCCTATCTGCACATGGGGGGAAAATGTTTCTAGACTACACCATCATGCAGTGACTTTGTTCAGTGCCTTAGCTTGAAAAGCTGATCGTAAAACAGAAAGACACAAGACTGCTCTTTCAAAACCAAATTTTGTAAGTATTAAGAATAATGAGAAGCGACGGAAATGAAAAAGAGGTGAAGCAAGGCAGTGCAATAAAGATTTGTGTACAGCTCTTTTAGAGGAAAAGAGTATTTGGCTGTAGTCTCAGTTTTCTGAACATCTTGAGCAAACAACATTGAGGGCAATTTGGAAGGAAGACAGTGAGTACTTTCAAGGATGATCGTTTCACACTGGAGATAAACTGGAGTAAAAACCTAGAGACCGTGGCCTGTTTACAGACATTTTTTTTTGTTGATTAGCTTAAGGCTTAGTAGTAAATGTTGAACAGTTGAAAAAAAAATTGTTTCATTCACACCTTTGAAAGCATTTGCTGAAGAGAATTGCTTAGTTTTGCACAAAATAAGGACAATGTTCTTATGTGCAATTGTACATTCAGGCCACTCACAGCTATGATTGTAAAGATAAGCTTAAAATGCCCTCTGTGAGTTTAACAATATCCACATTTGGGTTACAGAGGAATATAAAATATGATGCACAGCTTCAATTGCATAAAATGGTAAATTAATTTATATTATTAGGACAGGAAATTATAATAGAATTTTCTTTTGGTATCAGGAGGATGATAGTAAAAAAAGACAGGATCCTATTTACCTATTTTATATTTGTAGGTTATGAGATGAAATGTTTTCTTATATAATGTTTACATCACCAGAGGTCTGACATACTGCCTGTTAAAATTAATGACAGATTGGCCACTGAGCTTTGGACTATCTATTTAATCTGTGGGAATTGTGCCGTTACTGCTAATACCAAAGTTGACAATTTTGAAAGCAAGTAACCTGGTATTTTAGCATAATTTATTAAAATTATGGCAAACTATATAACACGACCTGTAAGTACATCTACAGTCAAAAAAAATTAAGGCTGCTTGACATGCAACCTTAGTATGAAATTAAATAGATGGTATTAGTGTCTGTAGATGCATATAATAATGAATATTAAAGAAATAAAGAATATATTTATTTATTTATTTATTTATCTTTCCTTTTTTTTAATACATGTAATGCTGGGAAAAGTCAGTGAATTGTGAGAAGGTTTCCGCTCAAGTACAGGTTTATAGTTACAAGAGAGAGGATGGTTACAGTGTTGGTTTAGTCACTGATATTTTATTATTCTGATATTTTAAAGCTGGGACACAGTCACTTATTGATGTTGTAACAGTAAGATGTATCAGCTGCATTAATACATTTAGCTTCACATTTACTCTTATTGATGTTACGTCAGCATAATGTAATAACAGAAAAAGTGATTGTGTCGTAATTTTGAGATTTCCAGAGGACAGAGATTCTCTTTGATTCTGAACTGGTACCTGAGCTTTGAAATGTTTTTATAATCCTATACAGAATTCAACATTTTGGCCATTTAGGCAAAATGCAAAACTTGTTCTGAAATGTCTCTCTTTTTTATGCGAAGAGAAACAAACTCCCTTGTTTTGGAAGCTGGTTTTGGCACATAGTTTGTCCACTTCTGTGTGAACACACTTGCTTTTTCTTTGATAATGACAACAATTTTGTTACCCAAAACAGTGCTTCCTCAAAACAACAACAATGAATGAGAATTTATGTAAAAAAGATTACATAAATGTATGTCTGGCTTCAAATTTATGGTTTTTTCCTACTTCTCTGATAATGGCTAAGTATGTTCCTCTATCTTTTGTTCCTCTTTAATTCAGCCTCCTAATTGTCCAGTAATTCAGAATTCCTGGGGTTTTTTTCCTTTATAGTCTCTGATTTAGTAAAAAACAAGTAATCAAGGCCTTTTCTGCAGAGTGTCACTTTCTGGCTGTGTATGCACTTGTGTCAGGTAGGCACAAATGGTATTTCTTACACATTTAGGTCCTCACAGGGCAGGCAGGTAGATGATAGAATTTCTCCTGACAGCCCAGAGCAAACTGATATAATATAAATGAGTTCATTTGGAAGTTACCATCCTCCTCTGTTACTGATTTGTGATGTTCCATCTGCTAATAATGTATTTGTTTAGAACAAGTTTTTACATTCATCTTTGGCCTATTAGTGGGTTCTGAGAATTTTTAGCATGTGGTCAGATAATCCAGAGGTCTCATGACAACAGCTGGAACAAGGGAAAATCTGTGCAGCCTAGAGATGGTTTCCAGACATTTCATTTCTGTCTCATATATTGAAATGGAAAAAAACTTTCTTTGTGGTCAGTCATGAGAATATTTTCAACATCCACTACTTTGTGAGTATGCAAGGACACAATAATCTGGGTAATGATGAATACCAAGTGTTTTTCAAAGAATGGCACTCTGCCTCATCAACACATTTGCCAAGATCAGACTTTTAAATATTAAGAAAAAAACAGTCTATTTACAGAGTGTGGAGATCTTGGGCTTTCTGAGAGCAAATCTTGCCATTCTGAGATGAACGAACACAAATGAACAGAGAGCACTGCAAACACAGAACTGTTGTGGGTACATTATGTCTTAGATGCTCATGGAATTTGACGTAGCTACTCAAATCAGTGCAAACGGGAGAAGACCCTTTGTGTTTGCAGTGTTACGCTGTCCTTAGGGCATGAATTCCACATTTTTTCTTTCACTTTTTTGACTGAAAGGAGTTCTGAACTTCCTACCTTCAGCCATCAGTGCAGCCCAGATGATTCTGCCATCCAAAAGTCTGTCTTTTCGAAATAGAAATCAATAGTTTATTAATCTCTGTTTAAACTGAATTCACTCATGATCACCACATTCAAGGTTATTTTCTGCAATCAGCTTTCCTTTTCTGTCCTTGTCACTTACCAAAACCTCATCTAAAAATAGCAGAGAATCATCTCTTGCTGACTCAGGAGGTATTTGGTGGTCTCTTTATTACGGCATCCTGAAATACCTGCACTTTATAATTGTAATTAGCATTAGTTAGTCAGTCTGTACTACTTGCCCCGTTTCTATTACTTCCACATTTTACTTTCTAGTGCATATAACCTTTGAGAATTGTGTTACAATTAAGCTTTTTAGGATTAAATTTTGTATTTTTTCTTTAAAATTATGTGTAAAACCAAGGTTTGATGGCTGATGCTTATTAGTGACAGTAATTTCTGGGCAGTTTTAGCCTTTCTTTCCTTAGATAGGTTTGTAGACTCAGAACTTTCTCTCTAGAAGTCCACAGTTGGTGCTGTATTGTCCAGAAATTATAGTCGTAAAATAGGTATCCTAAAAACTCACAAATAGTCAAGCCCAGCAGAGATCCAGTGTTTAATCATGTTAACCAAGTAAAAATAAATCCTACAATGCTTGATTATAGTTCTGGTTTATTTTAATACCTGCTCTTCCATCTTACAATGGAATTGAATTTTTCTGTTTCATTTATACCATACACAAACAGCTCAGACGTTTCTCACTGTCCAACCGACTTCTGTCTTCCAGTTCATTGATACTCCTGTATGCTTTGCTGAATATCTGTTTACCTGTTATTTTTCTTTTGTGTGCTAAAGCCAGATGGAGATTTGCCCGAGTTTTTTTCCTGACCTTCTCCCACTACTGCTTTGTTTCTTTTTGTCATTTAAACCTCATTAAATGCTATTTAGATGGCTAATTTCTTTTTTTATTTGTCGCTCGGCATTTGTGCTTTGTGTTTGTTGGCATTTCAGATGGAGACCTGGACTCTTGGGACACGCATTTTTTAATGAGCATCCTGCATGATTAGGTGGTAAGCACACAGCGAAAATCAATCACTTAAATGCATTTATAATTCAATCTTATTAAGAGTACTTTTTATTTCCTCCATGCACATTCACTTTTTATTTCCGGTTCCAACTGATTCCAACCAATTCCAACAATGTTTATCCAGTTCTAATCGGATACCACTGGTTCAAACTGGATAAAACCAGTTTGAAGAGGATCAAACTGGATCAGAGAGGATATAATCAGATCCCACCAGTTCAAACCTGATCCAACAGGTTCAAACTTGGTCCAACCAGTTCCAAACTGGTTAAAACTGACTCCAACTGCATCAAACCAGTTTAAACCAATCAAATCGGTTCCAAGTGGTTCAAACTGGATTTGACTGGTTCATATGGTTCAGACTGGATCCAATGGGTTTAAAGGCTGAAATCCTGATTTTAGAGCCCAAATTGAGGGGTGGGGAGGGAAAGGGGGTGATTTTTAGGGGATTTGGGCAAATTTGGGTACCTTTTTGTGGTATTTTGAGACATTTGGGTGGCATTTGGGGAGCTGGTTGAAATTTTGATGATTTAGGGCAATTATGTATAGATTTGTGATGAATTTGGGGGCATTTTAGGTGAACTTGGTGAGAATTTTTGGGAGTTTTCACATATTTTGAATGAATTTTCAGATATTTTTGGAGAACCTGGGTAAATTTTGCACAAATTTTGTTGATTTTAGGTGGATTTGGTGGTGTTTTGAGTGGATTTTGATGGAATTTGGAGATTTGGTAGGATTTTGGAGTGAATTTGAGATATTTTATGTGAATTTGGAGATATTTTAAGATCGATTTGGGGGAATTTGTGTGATTTTTCAAGTACTTTGCGTACATTTGAGGTGATTTAGGGGCATTTTGGTGTGAATTTGATGGGATTTTGAGTGAAATTTGGTGGATTTTTATGGGATTCTTGGGATATTTGTGGATATTTTCACTAGAATTTATGTGAATTCATGTGGCTATTCACATATTTTGGATGTATTTTTTGTCTATTTGGGGGCATTTTGGTGGGAATTTGGGGTATTTTGGTGCAATTTTGTTAAATTTGATGGAATGTTGGGGAATTTTGGGATATTTTAGGATGTTTTGGTGTGGATTTGTGTGGATTTGGTGGCATTTGTGCTAATTTTTGGGCTTTTTTGATGGGATTTTGAGGACTTTTGGGCTATTTTTATGGGATTTTGGGATCGTTCTGATGGAATTTTGGGTTATTTTGATGGAATTTTCTAAAACTTTGTGAACTGTAGCCCCCACTGATGCGTACCCCGCCCACACCATTTCAGCTTCTCCTATGATTTGTCACTTTACCTCAGATTTACAATAGAAAATGGCTAAAACTGCAATTAGAAAGTGAAACAAGTTGTGCTTTTCTCACACTGAGTTGGGGCTTTCAGAAGATGTTCCCCCATTCTATCGGAACTGAAGAGCAATAAAGCCCTGTAGCGGTGCCTGTTCAACACCTTTGGAAACCCCAGCCTTTCACCCGGGCTTGAGTTAGAAGCACAAGGAATGCCAAAGGATGGTTTTATTCCCGGGGCTGTCAGCCACAGCATCCTGGCTTATGCATTCTCTTGCTGTAGTTACAGTTCCTGGCTTGTGCCCTGAGGGAGCAGATTTAATAAAATCCAAGTTCTTTTTAGCAGTATAGAAAAATCACCCAGGTAGACCTGCTGGCTGAAGAGTTGCCTCTCTGGCCACTGAGCATGTGTTGTTCAGAGATGTATCCCATACTGGGAAGAGGGAGTAGGTTTGGAAATGTGGGAAGAGCAAACCTGTCTTTACAGATCCCATCACAGGGTAGACAGCAAGGCATGCTGGAGTGCTGAGCTGACCTTTTCAAACCTGATTTTTTCCCCCATCTCCTGCTCTCCAATTGCAGCTACAGCCAGAGAGGGACATTCATCATCATTTACCATCAATACAGGAGGAGAGGAAGCAGAAGGCACTCCTGGTCCCATCTCCACTTCCATTTGTCTTGACAGAAATAATAAGAAAGCAGAGCTGGCCATAACAATCCAGCCTCTTCCTAAAAATATGCATCACTGGCAGTGACTTTATAGCTGCTGGTTCAAAGGCAAGATAGCATGGCCGCCGCTTTCCAGAGCTTCCTGAGAAAATGTCATGTAAATCTACAGATGGGACATGCCACAGGGCATCCTCATCCTGCAGTATAGAGTCCAGCATGGCACCTGTGGAGAGGGATCCCCCCAGGATCCTCGCTGGGGGCTGCTGGAGAGTGCAGCAATGAGCGTCTGTTCCCCGGGATGGGGGAGGTTAATTACTACGATCAAAAATATCCAGAGGGGAAAACGTTACACCAGATATTACCAATTAACCCATGAATCTAAACATGACGATTGCTGCAATTAATACAGCCCTACACTCACACTAATTACCAGTCTGTGGGAGGAGGCTGGGAGGGAGGGAGGGAGGGAGGGAGGGACAGAGCCTGCAGTCCTGCTGGAACAGCAGATCTCAGGCCCGGCTGGGCTTGCTACAGGGGGTCCCACCTAGAGCTGTGCCAGTAGGATGTGTCAGAGGTGATCGGAGGGTTTGAGGGGGTCTCTCACTTTCAAACCAGGCCAGGGCATTCAGGCCCTTCCACAAAACTTGTTAAACCTTCAGCAAACCAAACCTGCTCACGGTGGCATCGTGGTGTGTCCCCAGCTCAGTGTGAATGTACTGCTCTGCAGCACTGCCATCACACAGGATTGAGACTTGGAGGGGATCCTGTTCCCAGCCTCATCCCTCTCAGTTTAGGGGCCTGCATACCCCCTCATAACCATGCCAAGTGTCGTGGGAGAAGATATAAAGAGAAAAGTGACTGAGGAATTTAAATCACAAGAGTTTGTTGGTAGTTGTAGCTGAGCTCATTCAAAGCAATATAGTCAGACGCAGTGTGTGAGCAGTGTGTCCAGACAGAACATTCAAACAACAAGGACGAATATTTACTTTGTGCTCCGTGTTAAGGATAAATGAGTTCTCTGCTGTCAGCCCGTCTCATGTTGTGAAATCAAATCAGTGCCCAGTATTCCGAACATGCCTAAATACAGAACAACTTTCAAACACTCTCACACACAGAGATTTTATTCTTTACTTTTCTGCTTCTATTTATTAGTTTATTAATCTGGGACAGGAGATTACATAACAGTAATGGGACATACAGCCTAGTAAAAATGGGCTTAATCCATAAAAAGACCTTTGTCCTGGAGCTCCTGATTTAAAGGTATGTTATGTGTATGTATTTTTACTGTAGGTAAGCTAGGCTCACGTGACTTCATTCTATAAATGTCTGTAATAGGATTGTATTTAAAAAATAACTATGTAGAATCTTTTCTCCTCTAATGTCCTTCTACAACAGGGTGACCCACTTAGTGGATGATGGAAAGGCTGTGGGTATTTTCTACCTGGACCTTAATAAAGCCTTTGACACTGTTTCCCCCAGGTTTCTCCAGTTCACTGACCTACGCACAACTTTACCACAGCTTTTTGTTTTGAGAGATGATACCATGCTTCTAGTCCTGGGAAATTAGACCCAGGATCTTCTACCAGTTATCATGGATAAAAAACCCCAAAAAAATCAACAAACAAACACAAAAAATCCCATAAAAAGGACCAAATAGATATAGATTGAATTGTTCCTATATAAACCTCTCGGCTTCCTTCACCTTAAATTCTGGAGCATCTTTCCAAAACAGTTTTGTGAGCCCATATGTTCTGACAAAGGCTGTCACACCAGCTCAACTGCCTTATCAGACACCAGATTCTACAGTGGAAGTGTGAATGCCCCACTGAAAAGAAAAAAACTGACAGATTGGGAAAATTTAGAAATAAAACAAGAAGACACAGGAAGGTGAGTTTCTTAAATTTTACTGTTCACAAAACTACTTATTTTTAGTGCTTGCAGATTTAAAGACATATGACTGAGCTGTCACAGTGGCACAGAGGAGACATAATGAACCATGAATTGTGCTGTCTGACCTAGACAAGTATCAGCTCACCAGTGCTTCCAAGCAACCAAAGCCTCTAAACAAAACAAGTTGCTTTTGTTCTTTTGGTTTTGATTTAGCTCAGAAAACCTGACTTCACATTCAGTTGTACTGAAAAAAAATAAGGGACAGTGCACTTCTCTGTTTCAAAACTTCAAAATATTCTTATGAAATGAGACTTGCTTATAGTATTATTCTAGACACAAGAATATTTAAAGTCATATTATATTGGATTTGGACCTGTGTCTTCTACACCCCTCTTGAAACAGGATGATTTGGTCCCTATGTAGAAAATCTCCAGGAGTTTCATTTACTACTTCAGCAAAGTATTTTTCCAGTATGTGGATGAGACTTTCAAAACCAGTGAAATTTTTTTCTGTATTTAATAGCCCTCAACCACTATCTCTTCTATTAATTTATTCATTTATTTATAAATATTGTCCTTTGAATTCAGCTGAACCTGAAGCACCCATAGCACCCTGGAACAAGATGCTGCAATGCTTGACCACGTTATATGAGCAGCATCTTCCTTTTCACTGTTTTGAATATTAGCTCTCAAGTTTCTTTGTTGTTTCCCCATTCTTGTACTACAAGGGACACTAAGAAATCAGTCTTTATTAATCCAGTCCATGGAGCCACTGTGGTAATGCTCTGTTCCTACAGACTTTTTAAAAATAATTTCATTCTGTTTTGTAATATGCAACACTGTTCATGCTAATATACTGATTTTTTCTCTCTCTTTACTTCCATTAGTAAGCCCTGCTCTGAGCACGGTTTTATGACACAGAAAAATGGGTTGGCTTCTAAACTCTTTTAGGGCTATATTTTGAGTGGTAGCTCACTTTTTCTAGGTTAAAGGTAACCAGTACTTTATCATGTGTTGCTATTTGATACATACTTGCACATATTTACACATTTGTGAAGATTTGTTTCTGTAGGGACTGTGTCCACAGCAGGTCAATTAGCTTGTGCCTCCATTAGCTTTTTTGGGAGGTTGTAACAGCAGTGTGATTTTAAAGCAAATACTGTGATTTTCTCCTTATGCTGCATTTTGGTTCACTTTTCAGAAAGTTTTCACGTATCATTTTATAAGCATTTAATCAAATTCCTTGGTAATTATGTTCTTTTAAGTAATATCAATTTTTTTACTGCTTATTTGAAACTATAATGTATTCTTACTTATCTCATATAGCTGGTGACATAGTAAGTTTTCCATTGTCTGTTTTGTTTCAAATGTTATTTCTCTGAGTTGTAGAACACTGTAATTTCACTGCTTTGTTGATTATTAAGTTATTTTTCAGGAAAAAGTATCTGGTTTAGAAAATGAAAGACTACAGAAAGCTAAATTAATGGATTATAATGTTATCAGTGAAAAAATATTAACGAGATCTAACTAGAATACATAGAAATCTCAGAGGCATAAATGATATACCTTTTATTGATTCTTTTACTGTTTCTCTTTGTTATTTCTGGAAGTACAAATGGCTACCCATTTGAAAATAAAGTACAAATTTGAGATAAAGGACATATACATAGAACTCAGACCTTAGACATAAAGGCAAAATTCTTCCTTGGTCATCTCGCTAGTTTTGCTTTGTTAAAAAATTATTTTGCCAGTGAATAGTGTCGTAGGTCACTGACTTGTTCCTACAAGTGATCTTTGCTGTGATAATGCATAAGTACATAACATAATTTATTGCTGGAATCATAGGCCTGAAGTTTTCCAAGGCTCCACAGAAATCTCTGTAGGAAGTTTGTCATTAGTGACCACTTTAAAGTGGCCTCGTTCGTTACAGCTGCACTTTGTGTGACTTTTGCTCATGAGGATTGTGTGTTTGGCACAGGAACTCTGCGAGTCCCTCTGGGAGCTGTTTCAATGTGTTCTGCTGTTTTGCAGGTCTCCCTCATCTGCAAGTACACTCAAGATACAATGCAGGTTCAAGGACTGTTCATTCATTAACCTCTGTTTAGAGTTTCAGGAGATAAATTCATGTGGATTCTTCCAGAGCTGGTTTGTTTACAATAATTTTGAGGCTAACTACAGCTAAGGAGAATAGTTACTGTATTGTAGCTTTAAAAAATAACAAAATGAAAAAAAACCCCACCAACTTTTGAGGGTTTTGTAAAATAAGTTCAATTTCCGGTGGGTTTCCAGGTTGGAGATTCATCTACACTGTATGTGTTGATATATAATATACAGTTCCCACTACAAGAAATAAGCAGGAAAATGTTATTACTTTTGGTTTTTTAAAACTTTTTTTCTTTTTTCAGGAACAACTTGCAATTTTGGCACTTGCACAATTTAATTCTTTTCTTCTATGCTTAACATTTTGTCCCTCTAGTGTGCTCATCTATTGCTGACTTTGTATAAGCACAACATAAATCTATCACAAATCAATGTATTTATATAGAGAATAAATAATAGTATTTTATCCTTCATGAAAGGTAAGGGAAACACAAAGCAACAATAGTTGAAGATGCATGTCCTTTCAACACATTCTTTGTTGCAACTTCATTAAATTCAGTCCAGTATCAAAAGGAAAATAGCATGAACTTTTTATCAAGAGCTTTACCAAAATCCTCAGAAGACGTGAAACAACAAATGATGAAACTGAAATCCAATAAGTGCGCATTTGACTTACGAATTAGTTATTCTAAGATGAAAGGCTGAACACATTAAGTAAGAACTATTCTTGTCAGGAATATAAAATACCAGAAGGAGTCTTAGGCATCCAACAGTGTAAAGGATGAGCCATAAATCTTTATAAGTCTTTACATTCACACCACATGATGGACAAACTCTAGGCCCAGAGCCTGTTCCCATTCTCTGTGTGTTCTTGGGGAGTGAGGTTATAAGGATTGTTGTTGACATTCACAGTGGTTTCTCAAGTAGTCTCTTTGCTGCTGAAATGGCCATTCCACTCCCAGCACATGCACTCATGCACTTCTCCGTGGATTCTCCCATCCTCCCACACCTGCCTTGGTGCTTTTAGGCCAGCACCTTCCCCACCTGCAGAAAAGCCTGATGGGGCATGTTAGGAAACAGTGGAAGCCACAGATTATTCTATTTTATGATGCATGTTTCAGCTGCTACCATCACTAGTACTCTACCAGAACTTTTTTGTGTCAGCTTCAAGCTTCAGCTCAAAATTGAGCCTTTGATAGTTCTGAAAATGTGACTCAATTCCTTTCCAGGACCAGTCAAGAACAAAGATGTGGAAGACGAATATAGAAGGAGGGGGGAGGGAGAAAGAGGAAATCAGAGGTTTGCATACGAGAGAGAAGATGAGTGGATGTAACCTCCTGCTTCAGTAAACACTCTGGCTCTGCCCTGGGGTTGAATTTGAGAGCAAGGTTTAAAATTTAGGACCTGTTAAAGCATTTTAAAGCAAATGAATGAGTGAGATCAAATTTATAACCCATCCTTTCTACTGGAATAAGTTTATGCATTTTTGATTTCTAGCAGCTGAAGAAGAAAGTCCTAAGGGTAAAAATTTAGGCTTCAGAAATATGCAGGGTTTAATAGTTGCAATAATAGGCTTTTTCCTGAAGGATCTGAAATAAATGCATTTAACTTACTAGAAAGTAATTGCAGCCTTCAATTATGTAATAAACAACCTTTTTATTTAGCTCATGCAGTATTTTTGCTTGACTTTCTAAGTATTAATAGCTGCACAGTGGAAAGGATTTGTAGGAAATGAAGTTTGTTTTTGAAAACTTGAGGAATAGCAAATGATCTATTATTGGAGCAAATTCTCCTGTGCTGGAAAAATAGGAAAAATATCAAAACTATTTACTGGCAGAAGAAATTGTTCCCTTTTTGCAAGATTTTTAGCTTTCTCTTAGAAGATCAGGCTTCTTCTATATTTAATACTTTGACTTTCTTTGAGAAGGGCAGAAAAGTTTATTATATGTTTGCTGTCTCCCACTCTTTTGTTGGCAATAAAGCTTCACTAATGAGCAACAATGTTCTCCATCCAGACCTGCTAATGAGTCTTTCAGTATGTAGTGACTGCAAGTACGTCCTTCAGAAACACAGCCCATAAAGTGTTACTCATAGCAAGACTATACCCAAAGGGAAAGTAAATAAGTATCTGTGTTTAATCTTAAACCTCTAAATGTAGCAGTGTTTGATTAATGCATGTAAAACTGAGACTGAAACTAAGGGAATGGCAGGTGTCAATATTAAAACAAAAGTGTGGTTTTATGAATTGAAGGCATTACTCCAAGCTACCAAGAGTTTTGTAGCATGGGAGGTTGGCTTGCAACAAAATGGGAAAGGATAATTTGGATTATATTTTTAGTCTCTACACCTGGACTAGTTTAATCTTCTAATACCCTTATTTTCATTGCAAAAGTATCTACTCCTGATTTTAAAAAGTATTATCACCTTTTCTTTGTAGCCTGACAAAAATATTTGGGTTTAATTATGATCTAGGAGATTTAAACAAACAGAAGACCTGGCTATTTAATTTTGTTTATGGCCCTAGAGGTTGTGTATGCAGTGAATAAGTCAAAAGTTCTGCAAGTAAACTACAAATTTTAAAGTGAGATTTAATATACTATCTTAAAAAACTGTCATGCTACTTAATTGGGTGGTTCTGTGTGTCCTGCGGTTCTTAAAAAAGGAGATTAATCAGATTGTTTCCCGAGTTGAATATGTTCTTAACTGGTTGCTATGACAATTGTCTTCCATTTTCTTCCTTCCTTGTAGGTTTATCTCTTTCTGATTCTATAGAGGGAGTTTGCCAAGGTAACAATTAAGAAGTTTCTCCTTTTTTTTTTTTTCCCCCTTTACTTCAAGGACTTTGTGTTTGGAAAAAAAAGTTGCATTCAAAGCCTTACATTTCCAGTGTCTGTTTTGATTCTGGTTTTTCAGCTTTAATGAAATATACAGGATTTTAGTCTTTACAAAAGACATATGCAATAATTCTTCACTTAATAGAAACAAAATGTTCTTGTTGTCATCAATCAAACCTCTAATGACTATGAAAAATATTTTTTATACGAATTTACTGTAGCAAATACTGCATATACAGACCCCACAGTGCCTGGGCAGGATAGTTTAAGTGACTATCTTACACAGCTGCCCAGCAGGATTTTCAGTGATGCGATTATGCAGAGAATCTTGCAGGAATCTATTTTTAAAAAGTGTTTGACAAAAAGAACATTGTAGCTGGAAGAAAGGATAAAGCCTGGGTTTGCTAAGCCAGATTTACTTGTTTCTTGTTCTCAAATGCTGAAAGTGTGGATAGATTAAAATTTGAAGTTTTAATATGACTTCTCTGAAAGCTCTTGAAAAAATGTACCTAAATAATTCTGTAGGCATCTTCTTGAAGTTTTTAAGA
Source organism: Eulacestoma nigropectus (assembly GCA_013397775.1). Lineage (NCBI taxonomy): Eukaryota > Metazoa > Chordata > Aves > Passeriformes > Eulacestoma > Eulacestoma nigropectus. The sequence continues at coordinate 2,698,693 of VZTE01003316.1, read as the reverse complement.
GAAGAGTAAAAGAAAGAAGAGGTTTAGTCTGTCCTTTCTTGTGTAAGTAGTGCCAGGTTCACAATCCTAAAAAATGATAAAAAACTATTTTTTTAACAATTCCTTCACCCTTTCTGTTTATAAAGCTCAGCTGTGCATTTGTATCTTTCTTCTATTCTTCTCACATTTCATGTGGTCTTTTAAATTCAGAATAAGCTAGCTGTTCTTTGTTCTAGAAATCTTCTTTGCTGTATTTCTTTGTGATCTTTACCTGACCTGCCTTAGCATCTTCACCTTCAGGTTCAACTTCCTCCTGCAGAGAGCTAAGAAATATTGAAAAAATAAGTAAATTAGTGTCACTAAACATCCAATATAAATGAATTGGGAAATATATCTAGTAAACTAAGTCTTACACTTACAGTTAGATTTATCTTACACGTTTCACTTCAGCTCTATAATCTCTGGTTAATTTGCTGCCTTTTTTTGGATTCATTTTCCTCATTTGCCTGAGAAATTTTTAGGATAAGGGCATAGGAATAGTCATACTGTGTATGACTTTAGCTCAATGAGGTAGCATTTGACACTGGCCATTATATGTGAATTGAAGGGTGTAGTAATTACATTACACGTAGAATTTCTTCTCAAATTCTACAAGTTTGTGGCTGAAGGATTACCTGTGTCAGAGCCTATTTCTTTTCGTATAAGGAATTTCTTTCTCTCGAGAATTTAACCTGTTGGAGGCATCTGAATTGTCAACCTTCACATCATCCTGTTTCATTAAGTCCCACATCTTAATGGGGAGAGGACGCTTTGTTTTGCATTTTACACCTAATACCTACTTTCCTAGTTATTATGTAGGAAGTTATATTACGTAGGAATTTCTTCATAATTTTATTTATGTCACTCATGTTTTTATTGATTGCATCTTCTATTGTTTTTAATTTTTCAAACTCAGGAGTCCTAGATGATTAAATCCCTTTGCAGAAACAATTTCATATATTTCATATCCCTTTTTGTCCCTGCCTGAATCTTTATCTCTTCCATGTTATTCTTTACAGGATACAGAAATCAGACCTGTACACAATTTCTAATGGTGTGTATATTACAGGTTTATACAGTTTTGCTTTCTTTTCTATTTGTTTGGGGTTTTTTTTCACACACTGGCAAGCATTCAGTTAAACACTGCTATGCCTCCAGGTTCTCATTCCCAAACAGTAATAGTCATCTTAGAATTGAACAGTTCATATATCAAGCTAGAATTAATTTTGTGCAAGGCTTTGCATTTACCAGTCTTGAATTTCAACTGCCATTGTTATTAGCTACTGTCTCATTTGGTTCACTCAGATTTTATCTGTATGACCATCCTTAATAATTTGGTATCATCAGCAAATTTTGTTATGGCCTTCTTCCAGATCACTTATGAATATACCGGAAAGCAAACGAATAGAACCCTGGGGACTTTTCCTTTGCTATGAAAACTTCCCATTTACTCTTACCTTTCTCCTTTCTTTTGAACAATTATTTATCTATGGAAAACCTTTTCTCTTATATCATGACCGTATATTTTCCTTAAGAGTCTGTGAGAGCTTTTGTGGGAGCCATGAAAAGCCATATGCTTTTCACTCCTTCAAAAAAATCTAACAATCTGTGAGTCTGGACTTCCCCTTCAAAGGATGTGTTGATTTTTCTTTTCCTGTTTGTGCAGCCGTCCATCTGTTTCTTGATAATGCTTCTACTCATTTTCCTGGTAGGTTTATCAATTTGAAGTTTTCATGGATGTCAGATCCTCAAATTCTTTTGATATTTGGCTACATCCCAGTAATCCAATGGGAATGCAAAGAAATTATACAACACTGGTAGTAACAAGGGTATTTGATTCTTAAAATTCCAGTTAAAGTGGTGTCTAAATATCATAAGAACCTGACAATTTGCTGCTGTTAATTTAATCCATTCTATCTGCACTTTTATTTGATTCAGATCTTCTGCTGAAAAAGATTAGAGTGAGATCCAAACTCCAAAATTTATAACAAAAAAACAAAATACAGAAAAAGTCATTTAATCTTTCTGTTCTCACCTTATATTTTGCCGGTTCTGGCCCCAAGATATTCTTCACAGATTTCTGCTTTGATATGTTTTAGGAAAGAATCTGATGATATGAAGGAACCAATGATCTAGGTGCTTTTACAACAGCACAGGTTTGATATCTCTTTCTCAATTCTTCATTATAAGGAGTATTTTAATAGCAGTTTGTCTGACCAAAAAAAAAAAAGGATTTGGCTTGCAGGTATTTGGAAGATCATACACATTAGTGCAAACCCACAAAGGAAAGTTTCCCTGTGTTCATATAGTTATTCTACTAGTTAATCTATTTGTGAATGAATCTGGAGTGTCAACAATGTTGTGGGTCTCTTTCTCGGATATGTTAGAGAAAATTGCATCACAGATACTCATTTTGTGTTCATATTGTTCTTCACATTGCGTTTTTCCGACCAGGCAGTTGTTCTCAGACATTTGGTAAACCTGAAAAAAACTTGGATTCCCTCCTCTCAGTGGAGAAGAATAAATTAAGTTTATTTTCAACATAGTTTGGGGCACCTTTTGAGTTGCAAGTCCTACAAGTCCTGAAACAGTGTCTTGCCAATTTTCCTGCTCTTTTCTATCCTGCTGAGGCCCTCTGGATTTTACCATTTGCTCACCTGGGGGGTGGTTCTTCTCCTTCTTTCCCAGGCTGGGTGAGACCCATGAGGGAACCCCTGTTTGGCACCAGAACAAAATAACACCAATGAACCACTGGGTTGTACACATTTCTACAAACAGAGGCCACTTTGCCATTCTGGAAACTAAAATATAGATTCACAGAATCATGACTTAGGTTGGAAAAGACTTTTAAAGATTATCTAGTCCAACCCTGCTCTCTTGAGAGTTCAGGTTGAGGAAGAATAGATTTGATTCTTTTATTGACATTTTAATATATAAGCAAAGGAATATAATTTAGGAATACAGTTTCCTGCCTGTATCATACAATTGTCCTGTTTTTCTGCTTCAAAGAAAGGCTAGATTTTCTCACAGCTGCTTTCTGTAATTGAAAGGCTCAGATTTTAGAGAACTGTTTTATTTTTCCTTTGCTTTAGTTAAATTACTTAAATTGACACCTTTCAGAACCTATTTCTCCTATTTAACTGTCCTGTGGTAGTTCTTTATTTTGTGTGTGAGCATTAGCCCAGATTTACTGTAGACATTTTAACAAAGAGTAGGCAGCTGTAGCTGTGCCTTTCTAATGTCAAACAATCTCTGTCAGCATGCCTGTTCTTCCTGTATAGATTATTTTAGTTTGTGTTTGGTTTTCTGTGGAGCCACAAAGGATACAACACTATCCTACCTGCAATGTCTAAACCCTTACATAGTCGAGTTTCTCAATGTTCCTGTAGAAAACCAAAACATGCAAATCCCATATTGGAAGGCCAGAACAAATAAGGTTGGTTTCCACAGCACAGCTTTGAACAATTCTAAGTATTCCTGTCATGTTGCATTTTACATAACATTGCCATTATACATGGAATTCATTTAGACATCTCAGAGGTGAATATAATGGATGTCATGATGAGGAATTAGAAACCATTAGGAATGCTTGCTGGCCCTAGTGAGATCAGAAATACAAAGAATCAATTAATAGCTCTGCCAGTCAGTCTATCGTGCAGATCTCAGTGAGGGAGATAAAGCATTTTTGTCCAGGCAACAATCACATCTTCTCCAGGATGGCCTGATAAAAATTCTGTTTACATTTTTCTTCTTAAATGAACTGTATGTTTCACATGCTTGCTTTCTCATTACTTTCCTAATTAAATTAAAAATTAAAAAAAAACCCTACTAAAAAGAAAAAATCACACACAACTCCCCTCCCAAACAATTGAATTTCCTTCTAAAACAAGATTTCCCCAACCCGCACGTCGCTCCTGGTGAGTTGGTGCGTTTACGCCTTTGCTGAGGCTCAGGCTTCTCTTGAGACCTGAGGCCAAGTGGAAAGAAGGGGCAGGACTTCTGCTTTTCTATAATTTGCTCTGCTAAAGCTGGAGTTCTCATGATTTGTGGATCACGGCCCTGTAAATAGATGGAAATTATGCTTGCAGGAGAGGTAGCAGTTCCTGCTCCTGCTCAGCTTGCAGGCGGATGGGATCACAGGGCTGGGAGAAAATTTCCCGCAGAGCCAAGACAGCAGCCAGAAGGTATCAGGAGCCCGTTTTTCTGGGGAAAATAGAATTCTAGCCCCTGCAGGGAACAGGACATTTAGATGAGTGCTGAGGTCAGCAGGAGCTGAAAAACAGAAGCAGGTACTTTTTAGAGAGATGAGAGACTGCAATCACGGGTGCCTCCCAGGAGAGGCCCTTCCAAAGCACCTGGAAGATGGCATCTACACTATTCCTCAAATGGGTCGTGGTGGCACTGTGAAGTTAAAAACCCCAATCCACATCCTAGAAAAGGTAGTATCCACACAATGACCTCCTAAAAACACCTTGTGCTCTATACTCTGCTTCACATGCTTCTTCTTGTTTAAAATGAAAAGCAAGTTAATGATGAAACCATGAAATAGAAGTTAAGTGATGTGAGATATTTACATTTCCAAAGTAAATGGTGATTTTTTTTATACACATAGGAACCTCCTCAGAATATTCCATACAATTTTTCAAAGAAGTTAGGTCTGTATGTAGATATTGAAGTGGCTCCCTCTCTTCCTTTAGCCATGCATAAGTATTTCCAGAGCTGAAAAGCATCTTGAAGTGGTATCCAGAAGCTTGAGACCTGTGATAATCTCTGCTTTGATTCAGGCAGGTAGTCCTTCCAAATCAGGGTTTCTCAGCAGGGTGAGATGGTTCTGTGAATCTTCCCATGGTATTGAAAGCTGTAAGTACTAAAAGCTGAGCTGTGAAGCAGAGACTGTTTATAGGATAGATGTTTTATATTTTTTGTTTAATCTGGTATGCTGAATTGTGAATATACTCAGAATGGTGCCCTTATAGATCATACCAAGGCACGGGTTCCCCCAGCTGCTGGCAGGTGACACCTAATGCTGGTGCAGTGGTAGGGTTGGTCCCTTCCTGATGCTGCAGGAACTCTGCCCAGTGATGTTCATACCACTGGTAGGTAGTTTTGTGCAATAGAATGTCATTTTGGAATTTAGCAGGAAGTTAAATTTTGCTTTAAGCTGGAAAAAAATTCATACTACCTTGAGTGTATAGATTTTTTTTTAGAGTGGAATTTAAAAAAAAAGTAGGTCAGTATGCTTTGCAAATATTGATACAATTCCTCTATAGAACCTTTCATAGCAGTCTTTTTTAAGGAACTTTATCAATTTTTTTACATTGGATGGTAATTTTTATCCTTATCACTTAGAAGAATTGATAAACATTCATGGCAATCAATAGGAAAACTCATTTCAGTTCCCACTCTTTGGTAAATGGTCACTTGCGAGTGAAGGAAAGGGAAGTATTTATTTTATTATTGTTTGTTGGCTTTCAAATAATCACCCTGTTAATATTTGAAGGTGACTTGCAAATCTGTATATAATATTAGCGGTGGACTTTGTATGTTCTTTTGGTGGTTAATCTTGTGGATCCATATGAAAACATCAATAGCCATTCTACAGCCTTTTACAGAAAACTTTTTCCTCCTTTTTGCTGTAGGTAAGAAAGATTGACCTAAATAACTCCTTCATAGGAGACTGTAGAATGTGGGACATGCAGTGCCCATTGCAGCATTTCTTAGGTATTCTGAGTTGAATCAAATAAGCCTCAAAGAGCAAAATAATCAGAGATGCTCTCAGCCCAAATAACGAAATGAAAATGAGCTCTAGTAACATGATCAAATTTCTTGCCAAAACCATCATAATAAGAAATACTTTCGCTTTGAATGACATATTTCACTCTAAAATATTTTCACTTAGAATATTCCGGTGGTGAGCATCCTAGATTCCACCTTAAAGCTTTCATTTTATCTTTCTCTATGTAGGTTATAGAGTGAACAGCACTTGGATCAGAAGTCTCATTGTGCACATTAATCTGAGGGGGATATTTTCACTGCTCATACGTGGGTTTTGAGACAATGATTTAAAAAGGGATGGGATTTTTCCTTTGTCCTCTATGGACAGTTACTATAATTGCCATGAATTTGGCCAGGTGTAGCTAAATAATGTTTCAGGCAAAGAACTAAGAGCAAAGCTTTTTACACAATAATTTCCTGGGTGAGGTTCAACAAAATGAAAACTCATCAGAAATCCTGCTGGGATTCCATCAGCAAGCATTTATTTGCAGTTGCTGGTACACCTGCTTACACAGTAATAATACACCAGTGAGTTAAGTCACTATGCCAATGCAAATTAGCTTTATTTTGAATCAAACACTAGATTTTAAAACATACGATGAAATAAAAAAACCCCTACTTTAATGCCACTAGATGCATGCAGGAGGCTGATGGGACTCAAAAAAAACCCCCCAAACCTGCACATGTATTCTGGCCTTTTCAATTGCTGCTGTTTTGAATGCTGATATATCCCATAAGAGTACCTAGTCTATTTATAGGATGTATCTGGAACATATGTTTTCCTCCTCTGCTATAACTAGATTTTCTTTAGCCGGAGCCTTGCCATTTGCGATTTTTTTTTTTTTTTTTTCAAACTTAGTCCTGTATTTCAGTCTGGGGAGAAATTGTTCAAAGTGGCCTTTTCTGTTTATTTAATACTATCTGTCCTTACGCTCAGATGGACTGTGATTTTCATAAGAGCAGTGTGTGCTTGTGTGTTTGGTGATGCAATTGTTAATTTTATAAAGGGATCTAACATCAAAAATTAATTTCTCAGTGCCGTGGACTGATTCCTGGTGTTTGAATCCTAACAACTTAAAAAAAAAAAAAAATCAGAATAAAATAAGAACTAATTAAAAAAAATAATAAAAACTTATTTTGTGTACTGGCATTATCATGGTTTGTGGGAGAATCAGCTGCCCAAATCCCACTGAAACTCATCCTCCCTTACAAAAATCTCAGTCCTTCGAAAATCTAAGCCTGTGCCAACAAGCACTCAGTGATCACAAAGAGGTGGGGGATTTTGAACCTGAATAGAATAGCAAGAATTCAGATGTCAAGCTATGCAACAACAATAAAGATCTAAATTTTATCCTGTATTTCAGTCTTCAGCACGTTTCAAATTTATTCAAACATTCTTTTCCCTTAAGTGCTTTTCCTTTGTTTCCAGGAACTAAGCACAGATCTACCCTGGATTCTGCCAGCACAGCTATTTCAGTCAGGAGTGTGAAGGCAAAGCTGTGGTGACAGAAGAGCAAGCAAGACACTTGTTCTGGCACTGAGGCCCCTGGCATCTTGTGTGAGCACACATGGAGGGTAACAAATGCTCAGGAAGCATCAAGCTCACACAGAGCTCAGTCAGAGTGAGAAAAACCCTTTTTGCAGAGGGAGGTGGGTGCTGGTGCATCAGCAGGACCCTGTAATGTGTCCCCATGAGTCTGTGGGGTAAAATCCTGGAGGGCTGCTGTCACTCCTGAATTTTGAAGCCCATGTTGTCTGTTCCACAGACACCAGTTCGTTCCAGGACTGCTCTTGAAGGAATCCAGGTTTGCTCTGAATCACTCTTCACAAGCACTTCTTTATCAGATAATACAGATGAGGTTGTCTGGTTTTACCCTCTCTTCTCAAGCTTCCAGTACCATCCTTGCAGACTCTACTCTCAGGTATTTCATTTTTTCTCACAAAAGCATCCTGCATTACTTTTTTAAAAAAAAAACCCAAAACACACACACAAAAATCCCTAAGACAATGAAAAATCCCAAGCTAATCTTGCTTTAGCAGGGGTTTGAACTAGCTGATTTCAAAAGATCTCTTCCAAACTCAACTATTCTTCAATTCTGTGCCATGCTCTCTCTACCCACATATAAAGATGTGTCTACCAGGACAGTAATACCAAAACTGCTGTTCTATCCACTCTGGAATGCTTTTTCTATTGATGGCAGGACTAGTGTAGGGTTAGGTAGAGTATGGGTTCGAAGGCAGCATAAGCATTAGATGCAGAGTGATACCGGCTCTCTGACTTCAGGAGAAGTGCAGAGACATTCACCTCCCATTTTCCTTTGCGGTGCTCCTCAAGCTGTGACAGCTTGTCACTCTACATTTCTACTCCTTAAAGGTAAAGCTTTCAGATGCTAAGGATGTTGGTTGTGTACTGCTCTTTCAGTCCTACTAGGAAACTGCAATTGGCCTCAGTGCTGATTAGTCACATCAAAGAATGCCAGATCTGGACTTCAATTTATATTCAAAATCTGCCCACAGGAAAATAATTTGTCCATAGCTAAATAAATAGAAGGGTTTGCAGTGTATGTGCAGACAGGTTTTTTTGTGGCACAGGGCTGCCTTTTTCAGCAGGAAACCAAGTGAACCACAGGACAATTTGTGTTTTGAGCCAGTTTCATTTTGTGATGCTGTCAGAGAGTTCTTGATTCCATGGGAAAACCATTATCATTGCCTCATGGCAATGATGCACCAGAACAGCTTCTTCTTGCTGGGGCTGTAAGCTTCCCTTATTTGGCAGACTGTGGTACAGTTTCCCCACTGTACACCAAGATACTGAATACCAAGTACTGCCCCAGTGTAGTATCACTTGTAGTCAGCAGCTTGGACCCCGTGTTAAATCTGGCAAGCCAAAATAATCATTTTTAAGAAACCGGAAATCCTTTGGTTGGGTCAAATTCTTCAAGGAATCAGCATGCTTGGCCTTCACCCTGCCTTTCCCCCAAGTGCATTACACAAGCAACAGGAATATTTTTGAGATACACAATCATAAACATTTTGACAATACGAAGCAAGCGTTGTTCAAAAGTGTCTTTGACTGTACTGGTGGTCTCCAGAGTAATTTTTCCAGGCTGTTTTGTTTTCCATGAAAGGTATGCATGCACCATAGAGACTGTATCCATAAAAGGTGAGCTCCTGAGGGTGACTCTGGCCCCTTTGTGCTGTCTCAGGAGACCTGTTTGGTAAAACCCCTGTATGATTTCTTTCCTTGTTCTTGCCTTTTATTGTGCACATTTTCAATATTCACTAGAACTCTATTGCCATAACTGGTAAATAGCTGTTTTAAGTAAAACATTTATATTCAGCTCATTAAAATAGATTAGTTTGACAACATAGTAAATTCATCAGCTTTCATTGTATTTGGGGATGTGAGCTAGAGAAAAACATCAACACTCACGTGCTGCTTTTCCACTAATGAATGGACCTAAGGACAAGAGAGTTGGTGAGATTGGCAGCTGGATCTAAGCTTTTTGGAGGTTGTCACCATCTGTTATAAAATAGCCAGGCTGGTGAAAAGCAAAACAAAAAAAAATCTTTTTCAATGTTCAAATATGAGTGGAACAGTTCATCCCGGCATTGTTTGAAAAGAGTAGGAGTGACAGAAAAATTACTATCACAGCTGGAAAGCCAAAGACAAAATGGATGAAGGTTGAGTGAGTCCCTCCCAAGTAAGAAGCAAAGAGAAAATCTCCATGGAAATCCTGCATCTCCACTGACTAGAGATATATTTAGTCGTAGATGATGAGCTGAGCTGGTTCTGTTTGCAGTTAAGTCCTTTACACAAACCTGACAATGTTAACGAGGAAATTTACAGGTACTTTTGGGTTGAGATTGGTTATATTTGCAATAGCTCTGCTTGCTATCAAACAAGTGTGAGATCCCTGTCTTAATGTAAAACACTTGGCTAGAATCAAGACTTGGCAAACCAAACAAAACAATGGCAAAAAACATGACAAACAAAACAACTCTCCTGCCCCAATCACCCCCCAAAATAGATAGAGCTACCTGTAAGTGTGTCAGTTTGGTTTTTTTCATGCATTGTTATACCTGTATGGCCAGCATTTAAGATGTAGGGTAAAATCGAGCCAGGATATCTGTCATCTGGATGAAATGGAAAAAAACTCTTCTCTCACTGAACCCCTATGCTGATCCCAGTGTGGGGACTTGTTGCCTGACAGATGGCCAGTTCCAAAAATGAAAATTATGGGAAGGATGACAGTTGTAAGTTCATGAGGTGGAGGGCTTCGAGGAGTCAGAGAGCAGCAACCAGTGTAAACTCCTGTTTTACAACTACAGGGAAATCAGAAATGAGCTCATCCTGATCTAAAAATCAGGTACACTTTGTTATTAGGATCTGTAGGGTTGTGGCCACATTAAGGAGCCAGACACAAAATATCTCTAATCCAAAAGAAATATTTTCATGCTTCTGGGCCAGATTTTGGCAAAAAGATTTAAGGAATAGGATTTAGTTCTAGATTTGAACTAAAAATGCTCTGTATATTTGAAATACAAAGTGGGTTTTTTATGCTTTCTCTGTTTAATGCTCTTTCAAAGAAATTTAATGGTAGTATCTGCTCAGCAAATTACTTGTCTGAAAGAGAATCCAGGGTGTGTATTTTAATGTGTTGATGAACAGAGCAGGTAAAAGTCTGGCATGGCCCCCTGAAAAGGAGCGTGCATCAACTACAGCAACACTGAATGCATCAATTAGCTCATGAGATAGTTTAAGATAATTTTTAGAATCTTCTAGGCAATGAAATAATAATAATAATAAAAAAAGCAAACTATCATACAGTTTTACTGCACATGTTCTGCTGATAAATGACCTTTGCATTTGGTACTTCCAAATGATTTAGTGACAATATAGCTCCTGCTATATTTTACCCTTCTGAGAAAGTTTTCTTTCCTTCACAAAAGATTATTTAGCTTTAGACAAGAAATAAATAATTGAAATAATTCCTTTGTTCATGTGTGTGAAAGTGCAACAGTAAAAGTGGCAAATTATCAACAGCATGACACAAAATAGCTGACATTCAAACAATTTTTTGTGAGATGTAGCAGTCTATTCAAAGCAAGAATATTGGAAACATATATTTAGAGTGAAAAAATTTAATGTTATCATCCAGAGAAAAATAACCCCTAGGTGATCTGATTTTTATAAAATACATAAATAGTTTCTGAGAATTAGTTGTAGAAACAATACGTCTTATTCCTCTGTTTCCCTTATATAATAACATTGTGTGGTCCTGAGGGATGACAAGAAAAAATAGTTTCATTTACTAGGGCTTGAATTTTAGTGGTTTTAAATCTATAATTTTGCGACTATTTTCTATTTGCAATTTTTGTCCAAGACAACAAGAAAAAGTCTAGTAGCGTTGTTGATTCTATACATCTTTCCATGATTGTTCGTGTTTTGCTATTTATTCTCAATATTTCCTTCCATAAATAATTGATACTGAAACATTTACGTATTGAAATCTGTAGTAATGTTTTCCTGAGCAAGTGATCAAGTCTATGAATAAAAAGAATACCTTTGAGTATATATGTTGACAGTGGCTGCAGACATGTCTCCTCACCCCTTACAAAGACTACAAAACAATCAATCCTGCATAAGACCTTACAAGATAGGCATTTTCTGCAAGAAACATGGTGATTTAATCCTTATTTTCTTCAAAGATGCAAGATCAGGTTCTGAGAAGTGATAATCTGAACATTCACCACCATCTCTGCATATGCCTATTGTACAAATCCAATGTTTAGATGTTGCAGAACATTTTCAATGTATTAATGTTGTTAATCTTATTTCATAAGCCACAGAAATATTTAGCCTGGGAAGAAGGAAAAGGTGTTTTTAAAGCTATTTGTTCATCATATGATGTTTGAAGGATGTTAGCATGTACTTACTGAGGAAACTGCATCTACAAAGGGAAGTGATGCCATTCTTGGGAACTTGGAAATAACAATAAGAACAGAGGACTGGGATCTTTGTAAACCAGGAATAGAAATTCAAATGAACTGTTCTGCAACACCTTAAATTGAAATTCTTTAATTTCCCATTGTATTTTACTGTTTAAAAATCCTTTTGTGTTACACTGAAAAATAGACAGATAATATTTCAAAGAAATTATAATATGTAGTTCATATTCCACTGTTATTTTGTTTTGTGTCAAATAACCAGATACTGTTTTTTCAGTGCTTTAGTAAGCATTCAACATATCCCCGTATGGAGAATATTGTATTGTTTATAGCTGTAATGCTGTTAGATTTTAGTGAAATATTAGCTATGAGTGTGGAGTGGAGGGAACCTCACTTAATATATATATCCCAGGAATCATTTTTTTATGGTTTTATATATAAAGAATCCAAGAAAACCTAAGCATAACCTCCACAAAGAAAACTCTTATTGTTACGTTTCATCATTGAGAAATGTTTATGGGTCCCATAAGATTTAACTCACATGTTTAAATAATTTGTGTAACCTTTTGGCCATGTAATTTATTTGATTTATCTGAAATGATTGTAGACAAGAAATTTCACCAGCTCTGCTTTGTGTGAGAGTCTTTTCATAAAGCAGTGGAAAGAAAATAGTTATCAAATTATGTTAGGCTTAACATTATTGTAAGCAGCCCCCATGAAAGCCAGGCAATTTAGGGGGTTTTCTCCTAATTTCATCCATATTATGTGTTTGGTCTAAATACTTGGCATAATTTGATTTGCCTGCAGAAAAAGCACATCTTTTCAAGGTGGAGGAAACTTGCAACAGCACCTTCATGAATCCACCAGGAGATCACAGGGAGACTCCCTTGGGAGCCCCCATGTCACGGACAGACAAAGAGCCATCCATGTGCTCTCTCAAGTATGGGGACTGCAATCTGTTTCTCAACATGTTTTTTTACATGCAGAGTTCCCAGGTAAACCTTTTCCCTTTATGTTAAAATGAGATGCTTCAACATTAATATCCAGCCCTGTTACAGTTTGATTAATATCAATAGTACCCTATACATGTACTAATCAAGCATAAATATAGCTAGCAAGCTCTTGTATGCAGCCCTGAATATATTATGAAAAGTTCCCTGTCTCCGTGCTGACACTTGAGGTGCCTGGGTATATTTTGGGTATGGCATTGGCTGCAGTACCTCCTATAGATATATCTTTTTCTCTTCAGGTACATATGTGCAAAGCAGAGAAATCATGCAGGCATGTAAATGCAGAGCTGGCAAAAGCTGCTCCTCTCTATCCTCAACCAGCTCTTCAGGTGAGTTTTTTACTTACATGAGAGGACAGAAGGCACAGGTTAAAGGATTGCTTAGTACTAATGAAAGGCCTTAAACAAGTTAGAGAGACATCTTCCAAAAAGCAGGCCTAAATCGTACCCCTTCTTGTCAAGCCATCGAGGCCGTTTGCACAGCGTATAACTTAGCTTTTCAGCCCAAAGGAGCACATACAAACCAAGGGTGGTCCCAGTCACTGTTCCTTCCGGATTTCATAAAATGTGTAAGAAAAATGAGGACGGTGTCGAAATAAAAGAATTTGGATAAGATTATTTTCAAAACCTGGTAAAAAGCAGAAGCAATCTCAGCAAAGTCAGAGGAGTCATTTTGATATAAAAGTGCGAAGAGGACTGAAGGCAGAGCTGTCAAATTAGTTCCTTTTAGTCTCATAGTGACAAAAGCTCATAACTACTGCTTTGAAGAAAGACATTCCTAGTGAATTTATTAGTGAAAAGAAGGTGCTTTAATTTGTGATATTTCCTAGACAAACATTTTTTGCTATAATTCCTGGAGGACTCACAACTGAAAGGATTCATCCTGGTAGTAATGTACTGATGTACCTGACAATAAATGATCGTTTTGGACTGTTAAGAGTTTATGAGGATTAATAAGACAAATGCTTCAAGAGAAGCAAGCACAGTTCAGCTACGGCAAATCGAAGTCTTTTGCCTCTTTTAAGATGAATTATTACAAATAGGAGGATACTAGGTGGTGGTACTAAACTTGGATGTTACTTTTGGTTTTCTTTCACTCATAAGCATGTTTATTGCCTGGAAAACCTTTCCAACTGTGTCTTTTCGTACTGTGTGCATTTCCTCTCCATCTTTTAGCATAGTCTTTCTTTGGTGTCTCTGCACACCAAAGAGAATAGAGAATTCCTACTCTGATGTAGGGCACAGAAGCGGTGAAAACTCTCCTACACACAGGACATTTAAATTCTGCAGTGATGCTGTAGGAGGGAATATCTCATGGGGCCATGAACAGCTAGTAAAAATAGAGCAGATCTTGATATCCTCTCCTTGTGATTGGCCAGGGCAAAACAGCATACAGTTTCAGTATATAGGAGAGAAAGAACTTAACTTAAGCTGTACTTAGAGGACAGCAGGTTGCTGTTCCTTGGTCTTCTCAGCTTTATCTGCTTATCTGAATTGTGTCTAAACAGGTCTACATAGATCTGTTGAAAGTGAAGCCTGGTAACTAAAGTATGAGTTCAAACTTAATTCTTCTTTGGTGCATCTGTTTCGTGGTAAGTGTTTTGATGAGTGGGAACGGGAAATGTTAACACCTTGTAAGATGATTTGCTATGTGAGAAAACTCCACTTCACAGCAAGATAAATAACAACCCATCCAACTTTACAACTGCCAAAGAAGTCTCCCAATAGCCCGAGGACCAGAGAGGGTAGGTTGAACTCCAGCATGCCTAAAAATAATGCAGGAGAGATGACGATTTGTCACAATGCCTATGGATTACCAAAAGTTTCATTCATGGCCAAAAAGCCTTTGAGACTGAAGTGGTTATAGTTATCTCTTAGAAGTACCTGTCAAAGACACTGAAGTCTATTTATCTTTTACTACATTTTAGGAACATCTTGAATTGTCATATTCCACCTGTTCTCACAACCACAATGTTTTTCACTAATCAAAAACCATCAGATTTGTAGCCTCAAGGCACGATCAAGGTGTCAAACAGAATTTGATTTTTACCACTTTATATTCCTCTGAAGTGCAGATGACTCTGACTTGGCAGCAATATTCCATACAGAAGCAAATTCTCAGGGCTTCCAGGTAAAATAAATGGTCCTCATCAGAGAGTTTGTGTGATATATCTGGACATAACATTGAGGAAGTAAGCCAGAAGGATTGCACTTTGGGATCACAATGTGTGTTTGATGTGAGAAGACAAGGAGATATAAAGCATATTTAATATAACAAAGGGCAGTTACATTTGGAATAAAATAGCATTTATTAATGTTGTGTTTTGATAATCAAATATGTCCTTTAAAGTAGTACAGGTCATGCTCTTATTCAGCTGTCTGTAAATTTTATCTTGAAAATTCAGTGAAGCCTCAGCCTCAGTGAAGTCAATAAGCCACCTGACAAAGAGCCAGGAGTTTTTTGGCTTTGACTGTTGGAAAAGAGAGGGGATCTCTTCTGACAGTCCATAGAAAATACTTAGGCTATGATACAGGACACAGTCTTTAACTTCTAAGAGTATTGAAGAAAGCAAACACAAGGTATTGCCTCCAAATTCATTGACTACAGTTATTTCAAAGTAATTAGACATGCACAAAATTTGCTGCTTTTAAGCTTTTTGACAACTTGCATTATTACAGAATTTTGATGAAAATGACTGTTGTTGAATCTTTTGTGCTTTCCACCTACTTCATAGCTCTCACAAAACCTGCAAATTGAAATTTTGAAAATCCCCTGCAGTTTCCCGTCTATCACTAGTATGTTTGCAAAAAAAAATTTCTGACAACCATATCTTTACTGTAGTTGATCTTACTACTGTCTGTATTCCAATTCATTAATTATTCCTTTTTCTTGACACCTAATTTCTGGAGGTTAAAATTTCATAAGAAGCGTGATTATCAGCATATTGCATTTGTTCTCTCGTTTGATATTTGTTGGTGCCATTTTCTGCCTCTTGTAAGAGAAATTTCTGGAGGTGTTATTTCACTTCAGTTACTTGTTCATTTTTGAGCTACCTAAATGTTTAATCCTTACAGAAGAAAAAGAAATGTGTTCAAATAGCTCAATTGATAGTGTAAATGTATCTCAATAACCCTTATTCCTGTCCCTAGCATTTTGCCTGAATGTGTATTTTTGGCTATGTGAAGCAATTGAATTCCTGCTTTCATCAGAGTTTTCCAGTACGAAGTGTCTAGATGTTAATGATAGAGCACTACAGGAATCTTTCTTCCAGAAGGTATAGCCCTCAAACAGCTTTGAATCATACATTTTAATCTTTCTGGGTTCAGGTGGTCAGCAGGCTATCTATTTCAGCCCCCACGCTTCATTATCTGAACATTAGAGTAGTGCTGGAAAAAGGTAGACCCCCAATGAATCTTATGAAAATATTGTGGTGTTCAAATGCATTATACTATTGGTATTAATAAGATGAAAAATTAGACAGTACAAAGCATGCAATGACATTTTTCAATTCACAAAAAGAAGCTTTCTTCAGAATATATCTAAAGGAAAATATGACAGCAGGGAAATAGATCTAAAGAGGGTTTTTTTATGCTTGTGAACCAAAGAATGATGGTAAAGAATGTAGAGTCTGGGTAAAAATACGTAGGTGAAATAGCTGTGTATTTCACATTAACCGAAGAAAAGTCTGCATCAAGGTTGCCAAATGATATGTTTTTATATGGAGATGGTCTGCTAAATGAAATTCCAGCACGTTACAGAGGTGCAAAAGAATCAAAGAATAATTGTAGTATTTCTATTTATGAAAGTACCTAGCATTTCACCCTCTTTAAAAAAGGCTGAAGCCCTCTTTACTGGGAGGGGTCATATTTCAACAAAGAAAAAAATTGTCAGAGAACTCAAGTCAGAAAATGGGACTACATACTGTAAAAATCAAAGGTTTCAGTTTAGCACAGTGCATATAATGCAAAGCTGAGGAAAATATGTGTGGTTAATATGGCTTAATATGGCTTAAATAATGAGTTTCTGGATATTTGTGTTAGGTAGCAGTACTGGGGAAGGTGGTGTATAATTTCCTTCTGCTGGTGAAGGCGGAGAGGCTCTGACCCCCTGTATTGGGAACAGGGTCACTACTGATGCTATGAGACCTTCCCCATCCAGGGAAAAAGGCCAGTTCTTTAATATGTGGTTTGTCTTTGTAAATCCTACTGTTAAAGGCAACTCATAGAACACAAAGGCAAAATCTGTAGCATTTTAGCAAAACAGCCACTGTTTCACTGGCAATAAGCAATAGCACCAAGTCCTGCATCACCAGCTTTCTTGTATTCTTCTGTATGACCAAGAGTGATGAAAACGTTTTCTTATGGATTGCTCTAACACAGAAAAGTTTGTGGTCTGATCGCTTAAACACGTATTTCTTCACAATGATTCTCTAGCAGTGAAAGCCTTCACACTGAAGCCACTGGGGTGTTTTTGAGAAACCTATGATGATGACACAAACCCTGGGAGACTAAATTCATGGATATGTTATAGTCAAAGATGAAAAAAGGTTGCTTTTCCATCTTGGCTTCTAAGTTTTCTTTCATCTAGAAACATTTCTGAGAATCAATAAATTCCTATCAATGTATGAAACTAGAAGTTGACTCTTTTAGAAAATAAGAAATGTTAGAAAGACATTTAATCACTGAAATGTGACCCTGTGGGAAGTGGTCATCATCATGCTCAAGCAGGCGGGAGAAATTATGTGTAGTACAAAGTGCAGGAATTTCCTCCAAGCAATGAGGAGACTTCATCTAACTAGCATTTGTCCTTATACCAAATATCTCTTAAGAGTTTTTCAAAACCCTTAAACCACTTAGGAGGCAAAAGACGGTCATAATTATGGAATAAAGTGGTTGGCTTGTAGCCAGATTACATGGAGTGGAAAAGGTATGCATGAGACTCCTGTAACCACAATGTTAAATTTTAAAGCAGTTTAGCCATATTTATAAGTAATATCTTTTCAGTTTTATGCTTTGGTATTAAAACTCTACTGTTTTTTATCTGAAAAAGACACCAGCACTGTAGAAAAGCCAGTACTCTCCAATTATACATGAGGATAATATTTTACTTATTACAACCTATTCTCATTTCAATCTCGTCTGTCTTTTCTGCTCCATGTCCTAGCAGAAAAAGAAAAGATAAACATAAAGAGCACAAAAGTTACCAAAAGAACCTTAAACAAAGCTCAGGTCTCTCATTTCACTGTTCATATGTAGGTACTCTTTTCTTGAATGGTGCAATGAAGAAAATAATGCATGTGATAAAGTCGGGGAATATTTTGTGATATGCTAATAGGACTGATTCAGATAAAGAATTGTACCAAATGGTACAGTTTCTCATATTTTAATATCCTTGGGGCGAGTTTTACCAAAACAACTTAGTCCACAGAGTTACTACAAAATCAGATTAGCACAGTGAGGCCGTGCAAATAAGTTATCACAAGTCCTTTACACTTCACAGTCTACAGCAAGTACATACAGTCCTACATACCAACCACTGACTGGGTTAGAGACTGGACAAAAAAAATCACTATTGACATTAGAAATCGAAAATATTTTTTTTCTGACTACTTGTTGTTGAGTGGTAACATGGGAACAGCTACTAATCCCACTGCTGTGCTGAACTGGGAGTAAAACGGGAATGACTTTGATCAACATAAGTAATATTTTGCTGTACTTTATATGTCACAATACAGAAGTAGAGAGCCAGAAGACAGGGAGATAAATCTGCCCTGTCCGTGGATCAGAGAGAAGAAAATTCTAATGTGAAAGAGATTGTTGCTATTGTTGTAGTTGGAGAAAGAGGGCTATTCTCTAACACAGGAGCTGTTAAGAAAAAGGCTTTGAAATGGTTAGAAAGGAAATTGATTGTTTTCCTTCTTGCCATCTAGTTCTGGGGATATAATTCTTTATGTGAATTTTTTTTTAAATGGCTAAGCTAAATACATTTCACCTAAGAATTAACGAACTGTTATTATACGTAATTCTTCTCAGCAGTTAAGCTACTGTGTCACAAATGTTTTTTAAAAATTTAAATATGGTGTGAAAGCATGGCTTAACAAAGTTCAATGGCGATATTACCATTACTGTATTGCACAATCATTTGAACAAGACAAAAATCAAAATAAGACAAAGACAAAATCACAGTGCACTACAATACAAAGTTATCAATTATACTAGTCCCTTGCCAAAGATTTGCTGTTGGTAAAAGGTCTCTCTGCCTCAAGGAGAACCTTCAGAGGTGTCCCAGCTCAACGGGAGATCACTGGTGCAGCCAGGCCACTTAGCAGGGAGAACTCAAAGAAAGCTCACTTAGACTGTCATAATAATGGAATAAAGTGGTTGGCTCATAGTCAAATTACATGGGGTGGAAAAAGTATGCGTGGGACTCCTTGTATCCACAAGTTTCTTTGTTCCTTGATCAATGAGCTCGGGAAAAGCCACCCGCTATTTATGTGCTGATCGCGTGATCCTGTTCCAAGCTCATCTGCATTGATGCTCGCTGTGTCACTCTGCTCCTGAGAGGGTTTTCAGACAACAGATTGGAACTGGAGAAGTTCTTGGCCTGGATACAGCTCAGCCCTTTGCCTTCTTTGGAGCTTGTACCAAACTGTAGTTTGGTTAAATAGTCGAGTGTATCCACCACAGAAGATAATATTTAACTTGTTGAGCCAAAAGGCAGAAGTACCAGTAGGATGGGCCAAAAATTTTCTTTCTCAATAGCATATTCAGACCCAAAAGGATGGCATGAAATACTATAAACACAAAGGAAGCTGGTCAAAAGTTAGAACACATTGGGCTTTGTTGCCCCTTCTCAAACGTGGTAACAGAAGCAAGGGATAAAAGAGCTTGAACACTGATATTATGTAAAATAAATGCTCTATATGTCAAGTATAAAGTTGTAACAAAAAAATGTTTAGATTTCAGTGACTTGGTAAAAAATCTTTATTTTGATTTATCCCCAGACAGTTTTCAATCTGTCTGTGAACAATGAGCCCATAGTATTAATAGGACACTACACAACGTGTTCTCTTCTTTATAACAGTGTAAAAGAATACAGAAGCATTTGGGGGAAAAAATGAACTTAAGCTTTGAGTGTTTTATCTGGCTCCACTCCAAAACAAATGGAGCACATGGAGGGCAGTTACTCTGGGGTGCTGAGAATATCTGTCAGGCTTAGAGTACTGAATGGTCTTTGTTCACCTCTTAGAAGAAATAGTGCAGGGAGATTACATAGGGTATGTAGGGTATATTTGTATTTTATGTGTGTATATTCATTGCTGGTTGTTCTAGGAGCACATTAAAAAGTGAGAAAAGCAGAAGGTGACATTATCTTATTTTCCCCTGAATGTTTCTAAATTAAGTCAGTATTTCCTGGGGTACAAATTGGTGGTCATACATTTTTAAAGTTCCCACCTGTTCCAACTCTATCTGAAGCTGATTGTGAAGATGTTGCATACAAAAACACGAAGTAGCATCTGTGGCTTCTAGGGTGCAAGGAGAAAAATTTCTATTTTAGCCCAATATTCATGTTTACTGTATCATTGAATTTAAAATTTCTGTGTTATGGATTTTGAGGCAGAAACAGGTTAGTGGGCTTTAAATGAAGGTTATCTACAAGGAGAATGAGACGTCGTTCCTGACAGCTCTATGCCTCTTATTGCTTTCCATGATTTTTCTAGTTAACTGCAGAGATCCCACAATGAGACCCATTGCTGGTCTTCTGCTGTGGTCCAGAGTCTTACACCCTGATTTTTTTTCTTTTGCTTTATTTTTGTTTTTCACCTCAGTGTTTTTGGACAAGGGTAATATGTCGAAGCCAGTAAAATGGGGTCATGCGAGTATAGCAACCTGTGTGTCACACATTGCTGTTACTGCTCAATAAAATGCGTGTTCTTTGCTCTCTTTTTTAATGGCTTGTCCATCAGAACAGCCTTAATATTCTTCACTGCTCTTATTTGAGATAGTTTGAAAAATCTAAGTACAAGAAAATGTATTCCCTCCTTGATCTGCTTTAATGGAAGTTGTGCCTAGCGATGAGAGAACGATAGATCTTCCTGTGTCTGAGTGTGATTGCTTCTTTAGAGATTCAGAAAGGTAATTTGTCTTTAAAATGATGTTGTTTAAAACTGCTTTGTTTATTTCTTAAATGCAATAAACCAGAGCTGCCAGCTACACAAAAGTAACTAGAATCCTAGAAAAATTCTCAGGTACTTGGAAATTATTTCTAGGAATTTTGGAATATGGGATTTACAGGCTTATGTTATGTGCAAAAAGAAAATCTTAGAGCTGTAAAGTAAGCCAGGCACAAACAGCTTCTGTCCACTTTCAAGTGTTTATTTCCTATGTCCTTCTAACATCTGGCAATGAAATAAATTCTTGAGATTGAAATGCAGCACCAGGGTTTAATTTTTCAGAGTTAATGTAGTTTAAGTGAGTTGCTGTAAATGCATTGGAATGAACAGCAAGAAAACATAAAAATTAAGTAACTACTTACTAGGATGCATCTGCTCCCATGCTCTCTCTGCAATAAAGTATCAAGCTTAGAAGCAATATTTTAGTGTGGTAGCTTACATATTCCTAGGAGGACTCCATATGTTTTGTGGTTTGGGGTTTTTTAAGATATTTGAGGTATCCAGAGGGGTTCAGGCCTCCCTTTTTGTTGTTTATTCTTTGCTTATTTGCCTCTTGTAATGGGCACTAGTGAGGCAGCACCTCAAATCCTCTGTTTGGTTCTGGGCTCCTCACTATAGGGAAGACATTGAGGTGAGTTGCATGGAGGTCCAGAGGAGGGAAATTGAGCTGGTGAAGGGTTTCAAGCACAAATCCTGTGAGGAGCAGCTGAGGGAGCTGGTGGGGCTCAGCCTGGAGAAAAGGAGGCTCAGGGGGAACCTTATTGTTCTCTACAACTCTCTGAGAGGAGGGTGGAGTCAGGTGGGGGTTGGTCTCCTCTCCCAGTAATAGGACAAGAGAGAATCACCTCAGGTTGTGTCAGGGGATATTTAGGTCAGATTTTATGGAAAATTGCTTCATAGAAAGGGCTGTCAAGCATTGGAAGAGTCTGCCCAGGGAAGTGGTAGTGTTGCCATACTTGGAGGTATCTAAGAGGTGTAGATGGGGCACTGGGGGACATGGTTTAGTGTTGGATTTGGCACTGTTAGACTTATGATTGGACTCAATGATCTTACAGGTTATTTCCAAACTAAATGATTCCATGATTCCATACCTAACAAACATTCATTTTTTAAAGGATTGCCTGATTGCACCCCTGAATGTTGTACTTTGTATCTTGTCAGGGGTACACAAAAGAGATTGTAAGATTTCTGAAAAACTGATTCAGTTAAAATACTGATTCTTAAACTCTCAGTTGTTACTGCCTCCTGCTCTGAGAAGGAAGTAATTTTTGTTTAGTGATAGAAATGCAATTGGCTACAGGACTGAGTATCATGGGGTACACACCAGTAGCTATCCTGGATAAGATGTGGCACAGATGCATCAAAGAGTAAGCAGACCAAATGTTACTGTCAAATAGGTAAAATATTTCCTGTGGTGAAAGAACTTGTCCCATGTCAGTAAAACACTGGTATATATCAGCTTTGCTGACCTTCCTTATAAGATATTCTGTGTTAAACAAGTGATTTTTTCATCAAAGACAATGTAAAAACCAAAATGGAAAACTAATTTCTTCACCAGCCACCTGCTTCCAAGAAATGTATTCACCATAACAGTTTAGTGTAGTTCCCTCACAATACAGGATTGTTGTACACATTTTTTCTACCTAAAGTGCTAAGTTCCAATTTCAGCTCTGTTGACCTCTCCAATTTTCAATGATTATTTTTTTATATATTGTTGTTATTCTATATCCTGTAGAGTGCAGTTAGTTTTTATTCTCCAGGTACCTTATCTCTAGTCATTCCCCTCACATAAACCTTTTTTTCAGACCACCTCCCCTGAGATGTAAAAATATTGTTTATAAAAAGAGCAGGGGGAGAACATAAGGTCTCTCACTGTATAAATCATTTCAGCCATGACATGGGAAATATTTTTAAAAGGAAGACATA
This sequence comes from Eulacestoma nigropectus, assembly GCA_013397775.1. Classification (NCBI taxonomy): domain Eukaryota; kingdom Metazoa; phylum Chordata; class Aves; order Passeriformes; genus Eulacestoma; species Eulacestoma nigropectus. The sequence goes on along the minus strand of VZTE01003316.1, from coordinate 2,675,839 downwards.
TCAATAACTGAATAGATTTTGGGGTAAAAAAAGTATTTCTAATACAAAGCTTTTAAAGCCTTAAGGCTGAAGTTGAGGGGGCAATGTTCCCGGAGCCCCATTTAGTAGCTAGTATAGAATAGGTCTTATTTCACTTGCATGAAATCTGCTGTTCATGCACCACATAATCCCTGTGCTGGATGGAAAAGTGAGGATGCAGCTCCCAGCCTCCCTGAAACAAGAGTCACAGAGCTCTCTCTGCGTGTGTGCGTCTTGCCTCCGTAAACCTGGCCACGGCTCGTGCAGGCAAGGCTCTTGTAGCTACAAACTGAGACGTCAGATGGAAGCTGACATTTTCCTCTCACAGAAGTCTGTGCAAATGCTAAGGCCCATGGCACAGCACTTCCCAAGCAGGTGGTACAAGGATGCCAGTAGGAGCACATCCCAAAGGCATTTCTGCAGCATGGAACAACTCACTCAACCTGCTGGAGGTTTCTAAATGAAAGATGAAGATATTCTGTTTTGGACAGCTGTTGCTACAGATTCCTACTTTTGGGTTTGTTCCATTCCGTTTTAACCGTTTATCAATATGGTCTGTATCATTTACATAGCTGATGACTTTGGAAAAAAAAGAAAAACCCAAACTAAATTCTTCCAGTCAGCATCATTTTTCTACTAAAAAAGAACGCTCAGAGAATGATAAATTACACCTCTTTTTCTTCTACTTCTTAGTCCCCTTTGAGAACAGCAAGTGATTGCTATATCACGGAGTTCTAGTTTTAAAGTCACAATGTCAAAGTGTTTCTGCTAATTCACCTGTTTTTCTCCAGCTACAGTTATTTCAGGTCTGTAGGTAGCTCCCTTTACTAAGTGCAGTGCAATCCAGTGAAACATTAAGCTGTACAAAATGAAACTTTTCCCATCGAAAGCCTATTTATTAATAACACTTCACTATGAACTGCATTTACTGCTGAGCATTGTAGCCATTTTCCATGCAATAACAAAAATTTACTACCTATTTTTTTTTTAATTTGGTATTGTTTTATCGTCTCCGGTAGAAGAATTACAGATCTAGCCAGTTAAGCCATATTTTTTCCCTGTTAATATTAGTACCCTTTTTCCTGAAGGATACTTAATAGCTTTAATTATACCCATTGTTTACTAAGGAAACAGCAGCATGACACTTAAAAAGCCCCTTTACCTTATAGTTAGAGGACAAAGTTCATGCAGTTGATGGAGTCTCTGCATGCAGGTGTGAAACTTCAGTGCAGCTATTGCTCTGTTTTTACAGCTGTTGATCTTTCACACCTCTCAAGCTGTACCATGCCGTGCAGGAACTGATTTGTAGAAAATAACTGGGCAGCGTGATCAAGTATCGCTACCCTTGTAATTCTTCTGCAGCATTTCAGGATGAAGTTTATGTTTTCTTTCCGCTTGTTGTAGATTAGGTACAAAAGGAATGAAATTGGTCTGATTATTTCAGGTGAAAAAGAGTCTTAATGTGTGCTCTATATACAGTTGTGGTTTGGTTGTTGCTTTGTTGCTTGGGGTTTTTTTCTCCTTTTAATTTTGCTTATTATTATTCCAGTTGTGTAATTTTTGTTTCTAAGAAGATGAAATTCAGGTAATGATCTAAGAATATTTTACTCAAACCTTGATGAAGACACTTGAAAATTCCAGAAGAGAAACCTCTTTGAAATAATTAGCTCCAAATCTTTACATAGCCCTGATGAATATTGTGACAATGCTAAGAATGAGATATTAGCAGCTCTGTTGCCTGTTTGGTATTTTCTCACAAAAATGGCTCATTGCATCATTTTGGGATGGTGCTAAAGCCAAATATAGAGTCTTCAAGACAGTAAAGGACATTTTCATCAGAAACAGTGATGTCTGATGAGTCAAAAGGGACTAGAAAAAAAAACAAGTGTGGAACCAGAACATTTTTAAATATGACATTGCTTAGAAGGAAAAAAAGTCAGGAGCAAGATTCCAAACCAGATTGAAAGTGGTACTATAGAAAAGGGAGGATGGCCCAAAAGTGACCATGAAGGTTACAGCCTCTGCAGTCTCTTGGGGAGAATAGGCCAGCAGCTGGCCCAGACTCTGTGAGGTGACTTCCATCACCTGGGTTAAGACCTGAGCTGAATCTTAGTCCTGGAATCAAAACTGGTTTTCCAGAAGCTCAGGCTCCTTTCTACTGGCTCTAGCCATTCAAAGTCATTGCAGAAATTAGGAAAGGGTTTATTTTCTGTAATATATTACCAGTAATAAGCTGCAGTTCATAAGAAAGCATAGTAGCGTCTCTGGTGTAAATGATTATCAGGCAACTGGGTGCATTCTAAAATTAGACCCTAATGCTGGGAGATCTGATCTCTCTCTCTGGCTTTGGGATGTTATAAACATAATTTATAGATGTTGTAATTTTCACAGAGGGAAATAGGACACAGCTGTACATCATCACCCTGAACTCTCCAGAACATTTAAGCATATACATCCCATTAAAAACACATTTTTCAGGGAATTGCAAGGAAAATATTCCCTGAACATACCTTTATCTTACAAAATTGAATCAAATTAAAAATGTAAGTAGTTCTTGTGTTATTCCTTGTCCATTTTATTTTAAGGCAAGCATCAATTTTTCTTAGAGTGTCCTTAAAGAAAGAAAGAAAATTATTATCATAGAAAGGATGAGATTTACCTGTTCTTTCCAACAAGAAGTAGTCTGGGTTTGATGCTTTCATTGTTATTCATGCCATAATATTTTATGTGGCTTTCTAAACTATGCAATCTTGGATATGGAAGTATCTCTACCCTAAGGCTGGTGGGCTGGTAGCTGAGATTGAAATAAAACTTAAATCTTTTTCTCTTTCTGTAATGCACACTATTCATGCTTCATGAAACTGTGCTGTTTGACACTTCTCCAGATGAATGCAGCGTCCTGATGATGTGTCATGCTTCATTATGTTAGCAAGTCCTGTTCCTTAGAGTTAATCAAAAGGCCAGTGGAATTTTCTCACATCTTTTAATGCAAGTTTCTTTGCTGAAGGAAGATATTTTATGCCCCTCTGAAGTTGCCTTTAAGAGCAATTCTGTAAGTGATGAAGAGTGTGATAAGGTCAAAAGTGTGGGATGCAGCAAGAAGGCCTACTCCAGTTGTTTACACAGGTGCTCTGCTAACGTGATCCTGTTGTCCTTGGGGGCCTTGTGTCTGCCTTGGGACGAGGTTGATTTTCAGTTATGCCACCAAAGGAGAGCTCCCCAGCTGATCTCTGCAACTGTGGTCCGTGTAGAAGGATTGCATGAATGCAGTTCCAGAGCAGAAGCAGCAACACAGTAGGAAAAAAGGACAAAGAGGTACAATTATGCATGTGCTGGTAGAGGAATATTATTTTTTAGCTTTAGGACCACAAGAATGTATTCAAACATCAAGCTGGTTGTTATTTTGGTGCTTTAGAATATTACAAGTTCCCAGTGAGGAAGTTGGGGTTATATGTGTCACTATGTGGTGTCTATGTATGTACATTCCTTATTCTACTTCGTATCTACAATGCGTGTTTTCCCTTGAGTTATTGCTGGAACCAAACTCCATCTTTAATCAGACATAAAAAATCTACTGATACAATTTTTATGTGAGGAAGGCTAGCTTCTGTTCTTCTGAGAGTTAAGAGGTGCTTCATTCAGTATAAATCAAATCTGTCTCAACTCAGAAGTCCCATTGGACTTCTGATCTCTTTTCATTTTTTACTGAAAAGTCTAATGAGGTCACCGTCTACTCTGACATCATTCTTTCCTCTTCCTGCAGGAACTACAGCAGAAGTACCACTGCTGTGTGAGAGGAATTTTCCCTCAAGATGGTACATGTGGATGCTGTCAAGGACAGAAAAATCTTTCTTTGCACCAAAGCCAGAACACCAGAGAATCATAGAATGACTTGGGTTGGTAGGGACTTTAAAGAGCATTTAGTTCCCACTGCCATGGACTAAACCAGGCTGTTCAGGCCCCCATCCAGCCTGGTCTTGAACACTTTAACCTATCTCAAACTCATTTGTATTTTCATGTAAACCCAATGAGTACAAATTTCATTTTTATGAAAACACTATTTTATTTCTTTTATCTTTCAAATTATTTTTAATAGGAAGATTTTGTATTTACATACTCTGAGCATCTGAGTTAAATCCTCAATTCTCCTTGGCTAATAAGTCTAGCTGAGGCCTAATCAATCATTAGCTTAGATTGAGACTGAAAATCTTAATAGCAACAAGTATTTGGAGAGAATTTGCCAATTCAATTTGCCACTCGGTCGCACAACCTTGCCCCAAGCATCAGACAAGAGAGGATTTTTCCAAGGTTCCTTGCAGTTCAACAAACATTAGAAATTATTTTTCTATCAATCTCAAAAAGAGAGATGGACTTTTCTTCTGAAAGGGAATTAAAATACATTTTGCCTTTCTAGTTCACTTTTTTTATAACAACAAAACCAGCTACATAGAAAACCATGCTGAAAGTCTGAGTTTGTTATTCCTGCTTCTTCATAATTGAATTTTGTCAAACATCAGAGCTCTGGGTATAGCATTTGTCAGCTACCTGCTGCTCCAGAACAGCAGAGGGAGCACAAAACACTTTGTTTTCTCTTAATTTCTTGGTGATTGTGAGATTAACTTAAAAATGACAGTCACAAAGGTTGCTAGAACCCATAGGGCTTCATCAAGTTATACATTTTTCTAGTTGTCTGATCAGAACTGTTGCTGATATTATCTCTCATCTCCCAGAAAATCACACACAACTTGCAGGTACTGATTGTTTTCATCAGGAAATCTGTATAATCTCTTTGTATTGGGTTTGACTTTTATTTTTCAGCTGAACTTTAGATACCACGTCTTTTCATCACTACCCAAAGGTCCAAATAAGTGGCAAAATAGTTAGAACTATGTGCAGTTTTCTACTTCAAAATAGGCTACCTTGGCTGATGTGATTCAGGAGCAAGTCAGCATCACAATCTTGTCAATTCGGTTTTTATATCTTTTCTGTGCTATACAGCTATGTGTGTGTTCTGCAGCTCTTGAAATATCTTCTTCCAGCTTCACTGCCTGAGGCCACAAGTGTGCAGAGCAGTTCTGTCTCCCAAAGAATGTCAAACATAATGAAAAATCAACTTGCAAAAGAGCTGATTTTTGTATCTCTTCCTGCTTGATTCTTCTGCCTGCTCTTTTTGCTTTTCCCTGTTCTTCTAGGTTTTATTTTCTGCTTTTGGAACTGTATCCAAAGCTTCCTCTGAATGAATTGCTTTTAAAAAGCTTCCTCATAATGAGGCTTGTCACACAAATGAATGGAGCATTGCTGAACTCTCACAATGTGGCACAGGCTGACTCAACCTTTCGATGCTCGCTCTCAGAATTAGCATTCTTGTCTAACAATGGTTTTCATCCCTTCTCTTTCTGCTGCTGAAGATTGTGACCTGATATATTCAAGAAATCACACTCACAAAAATGAATGGAAAGTATGAGGATTAAAGTGAAGGTTAACCTCACAGAATAGGAGAACTTTAGAGTCGGGCCGTCTTCCTTATCCGTTGGACCTAAGTATTGTAGGAGAAGCAGGAGAGCGAGTGATCTTGCATTCAGTGCCAAAGGTGAAGGCAGCTTTCCTCACAATGGGAAAAGCCTGTGTGCTTTAAGAGTACCTTCAATGAAACTGCTTCATGGTTGAGGCAAACGGGGTTGGGCCACAGCTGCACACGCTTCTGCTTCACCACGGAGGGCAGAAGTGCTCAGCGTCGGCTGAACTACTCCTGCCCCTTTACACCTCTGAGCACCCGAATCCTGAAAGAGGAAAGGTGTGAGATACCTGCTTTGAACTGGTGGGTGCTGGGAGAGTATAGGCGAGGCTTGAAAGCCTTTCTGCCAATTCGTGGCAGACATTAGAAGTAAACAGAATAAAAGAGAGCAGCCTCACTCTTGGAGTTCTGAGAATTGAACAGTTCTCACTGGAGCTCACACCCAAACTACTGGTGCTGAGCAGCCCCAGGGGCTGTGTCTGCCCCAGTGTGCAGCGAATCTTACAGGTTCTGGAGATTTTTTGAAGGCAGTCTTCTTCCCAAAGGGGACACAGTGAAGAAGAAAGAAGATTGAGAATTTATCTGAAATCTTGAATTTCGATTTTGCGTGTAATTTTAACCTTGTAAAGAAAGGGAAGGGAGAAAAAGGGAGAAGGGGAATGGAAAGGGAAAAGGGAAAGGTTTTCAAGACTCCAGCTCAACATTGCTACTGAACTGTCCAGTAGAGTGAAAATTTAGAAATTCAGGGTTTTTTTTGCAATTGCAATTACTTTTCTATTTAAACCTTTAGAAATTCTGTGTTACGCCCCATGCTGATCTGGCAAACTTGCTTTTAGTCTCTCAGCCAGCTATCTCGAGTGCTGGAAAAGCCCAGTAGCCCCACCTCAGCTAGGAGTCTCTGATGTGTTATATAGTATGCATGACATCCTCTGCTGTCAGTGTAAAAAAGTCTGATGGCTACACAAGCTCTTTTCATGTCTTGGCTTCTTCTGCTTAATGTTTTGCAAAAGCAGGCAGTCTAGGGGCACTGTGTATGGCAGACAACACCACATTTCTTCCATGAAGTTTTATTCCCAGTTAGCACTGGTGACCTTGCACAATCTTTGAAAATCTCCATTGCTTCACTGATTAAGCTGATGGACTGATGGTTGTCTGCTTTCTATGCAAAAAATGCATAATACCTTGCTTGATTAGAGATACAATTGCACAGAATTATTAGCATTATGGAGTAGAAATTACGAAAGTGCAATTTATGATCATCTGGCTCCCAGACTACTGCACTTTGTTACAAAAAGGGGATATTTTGAGGAAGAAAAATAGGATGCAGGAGCAGGGTAGCTGATGATCTCATATTCAATTCCACTTTAGGCAAAAACAAAGCATGCAGAATTTAGCCCAGAATGATTAACATTCCTGGGGTTATAAACTATACTGAAAACCAAATGCTATGAAGGAAATTATTAGACAACCTTAATTAAAAACATCACTACCAGCTCTCCACATAATAAACGCACTTGATCTCAGGGAAAGAAAATGAAGTTAATGGTGAATAAACATTTGAAACAAAAGGAAGATTTTACAGCCTAGTGCTGGGGGAGGTCTTCATCCCTCCCCTCCCCATAGTCCCTGCAGACCCATTTGAGCCAGTGGTGGTGGATAATCATGAAACCACTGAATTTGGGAAAGGTATGCATACCCACCCTGTCACACAGAGGAAAAATTAAAGCAAAAATGCCCATTATCCCTAAATTAGATGAGGAAGGAGAGGGACAGAAGATGCAGAAAGGCTGGACTCCCTGCCAGCAGGAGGAGGCAGGTGAGAGGCCAGGCAGGGAAGGAGCTGACCCAGCACCCCCGTTTGGGAGGGAGCCAAGCCTGGCTGCAGCGGTGAGCAGGACCCCGACGGGGAGCACTGGGCAGGTGTAGCCTTAGACAGGTCCAGGCTGGCTGAAGCAGAGGTCAGCCTGAACAAATTTGGTTAACTTCTCCTAGGAAGGGACAATGACAGCTGACAGGAGTGCCACAGCAGACATAATCTCCTTGGACTTCAAGAAGCCTTTTGCCGTGTCATGGCTTCGAAGGCTGGGTTTAAAACGTGGTATTGCTGGCCAGATTTTACTAGTTAAATCAGCATCAGAGGGAAGCAGGGATGTTGAAAGCTCGTTTAGATTTCATGCTAATCACCTTGGCAGTGACCCTTTAAAATCAAAAATCGTTTTAAAATAGACTTTACACTGCTTGCAGCTGTAAGTATTGCCTAAGCAGGGGAGGTTGACTTTAGTCAGAAAGATGAGCTTGATAGCTTTAATAAATTCTTAATAAAAGAAAAATAAAACAGATGAAAGCAGCCAGCTCAAGAACTTAGAAGAAGCAAGCCAAGAACTTCATACTTATGGTCTGGGTCTTGTAAGCACAAACATCAGAGTAAATTTATTTCCATGTGTGAAAATCAATGATCTTTGTCATTGTAATTAAAACTGTACTTAAAAGTATGACTATTTTCATTGGGGGTGTTTTGCCTGCTTCTTCAAGTAAGAATTGTATCACTCCTGGCAGACAGGGAAAGTCTCAGGCTGCACAGAGGTTATAAAGGCACAGTGGCACTGTTCTCTCACCAAGGTTTAGGCTGCCCGAGCACATCCTGTGTCAGGACAGCATCTTGCAGCTGTTTTCATAGAATCATCAAAACACCAAAACACCACTGGGAAGGGAGCATTGAAGGACTTTTAGTCAAAATCTCAGAACAAAGCAGGACTGTAGCCACTGTGGGATCAGGTCAGCTCTGCCTTGGTCTAGCTAAGCTGTGAAAAACTAATTTGCAGATTTGACAGCCTCCCTGTGCAATGTGCTCCCATGCTGCATGACCTACACAGCTTTGCTGTTATTCCTTTGGCTTGGATTTTTTTTTTTTAGTATTTACCTATAGTGCTTGATGTCCAAGGATCCCTGAAAATCAATTCAAAGGAGGGAAAACTTTACAAAAAACCAGACTCATCTTCTATTGTTTCCTACCTCAGAAGTATCTTAAAGCTGGATTATCAACACTGAATAGAATTTGTTGCCTTTTGTTGATTTCATCCAGCCTATTAATATTGTTGCTGAGGTTTTCTTGGTTGGGTTGTTTTTTTGTGTTGTTCCTACTTAATTAGTACAGTGCATTGTCTTGGGGCTATTTGAGGATGAAAAACAAGACTTTAATGATAAAATACAGGAAAAAAAGACAGGCTACTCTTGTCAGTGTCAGCAAATAAATAGCATTAATCTGTCTTCATTACTGCCATGTATGGTGTAACACAAGAGTCCAGCAGGTGGGAAGAGGCATAATATCTTTTAACCACACCACGAGTGCTAAGAATTAAGCTGACACTTAAACTGTAAATTTTTCTTTGATCAGCAAAGAATTATGACAGTCATTTTGTCTTCAGAAACTTTCTGACATCTTTCCATTAGTATACAGAGGGAGTGCAGCATGTCTGACCTGACCTGTCATCACCTGTTCTCAGTGGGAGGTGCCTCACTGCCATTTGTGCCTTTGGAAACTCTGCTCTGTCTGCACTGTGAAGTAGGATGCTCATTCCAGCTGGAGTTATATCTCTTCCCTGCTACTTTATTTAAAAACATGAAATTTTAATTAGCATGTAGTTATGTTTTAGAGTGCTTCAGAATATGTCATATCCTTAAAGATTTTCGGTAAACGGATGTTTGGTTCCCCCCCTCCCCACCTCAAAAATGAGTTATCCAAGCAATCTGTGCCAAGTGTTTTTGAGAATAAAGGTTGAACACACACAACTAGATTACATGGCAGTGTAAATCAGAACTGTGCAATTCACTTCAGTGATTTACATTATCTGAAGATCCAGACTATTAATTATTGGAAGCCTACCTTTTTAAAAGCAGTTTTTTAGTCACTGTGACATCTAACCATCTGGCTCCAGTTTCCCTTGGTATGTACTTTCAGGCATGAATGCTAGGAAGCTTTGTTAAATATGCAGATTACCCAGGCAGTGTGCAGGGGATGGTGATAGACAAAGCTTTGTATGCACAGCTTATTTCTTTTCAAAGTTGTCTTGGTTAAACTTCATATACCAATCAGTAATGGATTTGATTTGCTGGTCTCTTTACTTTGGTTTTTACTACTGTTGAAGATTTTTAACTTACGAGACAAGGAAAAGGATATCCTGGCTATTGTGATCATCTGCCACAGTAGCCAGTCTCACTGTGAGGCAACAGGAAGCTTGATTAGGGAGTGCCTAGGAGCTTGACCCCTTTTGGCAGTCTATTGCTCTGGCACATCTCTGTAACACATAGATATGATCTATTTTGGGAAGAATAATGGCTATTAAAGCACTAGCCCAACAAAGTGCATATCATGGCCTGTTTGGAACTCTTTTGTTGGAGAGTGCAGGTGTTGGTGTTGCCTCTCCCAGGCTGGGTGTGCTCACACATTGCAGCTCTGGCACCGCTGGGCATCTCATTCCCAGAGCAGATGCCCTGGCCTCCACAGCCACCATTGCTCCTTCTGACAAGGAGGTGGAATCAGCATCCTCACCCTGCAGAACAGATATTCCACAGTATTATCACCAAGTCAAAGCAGAAGCTCTGAACCCACAGAGATCTCGGGTACCTTTAACAGCCTGCTTGCCAGCGTCAGCAGAGCTCCTCAGCCCCTGCCTGAGATTCATAACATGCTCTTTCAAAGAGCTCCTACCCAGGGACTGTAATTTTCTTTTCTGCCACAGAACTGCCTCATTCATAAAGTAAGATCTAGTGTTTGAACACAGAGTTCTGTTCTCCCGAGGATATTTTACCCAGCACAATATTTCCTGAAGCAACAAAGTTATTGACTGCAATACTTTATGTTGCTGCAGAAAGGAAGCCTCTGTAAAATAACCTTTAATTGTCACCCTGTTTTGTCATTTTTGTATCATGCATTTTGAAGGGGCTACAGGATACAGAAGAACCTTGATGAGCTTTGCACCAGTCCACCACGTTTTCCTTTGTCCCTGCTGAGATTTCCCCATTCATCAGACGTGGAGACAATCTGTGCTCCTGGAAAGGGACATGTGCTTCTTTATCTCTACAGTCTCAAGACACTGTCTCCCCCGCTGAAGCAGGACTCTTGCCATCTGATGTGCCCTGTAGCAGAAAATGCCCTAAAGTTTCTCTGCTATCTCAGCTGCGAGGATGTCACCACTCTTGTTGACAAAGCCTGAAGTCAACACATTTAACTTGATTAGGAACTGGGGGATGACTTTTACATGTTGCTAATTAAAAAAAAAAAAAAGGTATCTGCAAAGTTTCTTCTATAACCTCAGTTCTGTAACATCTGTGATATCCAGTTAGACTTCACTATCTCATCAAGGCTAATGGTATATAAATGGCTAATTTTAAGTTCCTTAAGACTGTTCTTAGAAAATGCATTTCCTATTGCCAATGTAATTTTTCTCTCACCCCAGTGTAAAACAGTTCTTGAGTTTCAATAGCTTAGACTCTTACATATGTGTTACTAATTCAGTGAGAGAGATGTATCTTTGTGTGAAGAAAAATATTTTAGATCCTGTTAAGACCCTCTTCACCTCAAAACCTGTGACAGTGTTGAAAAACCTCTGGTCTTCATGTGTGCAGCTGAATTTCCCAACTCAGCGTGTACATCTAACAAAACCCATCATCAGCCAATTGGAAGCCTGATTTTTGAGGACCATTGAACACTGAACATTTCAGGGAGCTGCAATTACAGAAACAATTGTGTTAAATAACTTTGGACTGATGGTGTGTGAACATCACCCCTCCCAACTTCCCCTTTCTTATTTTGGTTGGAATCTGACAGTGCACGGGGTTATGTTAGGAATACTTTAGGGAGTGTTGACACACTTCAGAAATTCTGGCATTTCTTCATCTATCTGTAATTTATGTCTGTGTTTTATGACTCTATAGTCTAAATAGCCTCATATTTGGAGTTCTATTTGATATTGAGAAGAAAAAGGGCAGGGTATGTTTTAATGGAGGTAAAGCATCCGAAACTCCCCTCACATAATTCCCATTCCACTTTCAGCCACAGCAGCACAAGTCAGGAGGCACAGCAGGTTTCACATTTCTGCAGTGCTGGACGCGTGTCAAATATAAGAAGCAGTTTGCCTAAGACAAATAACAGACTGTATCAGAAAACCTGTCTTTGTTTATTTACCATGTGAATTGTTTATTTTGCATTTTTATTTGGGACAGTGGAAAGTGATAACATTTGCGTTACAGTGAGACCAAAGGTTTCAAACCCTCCTTAGGATTCCTGTAAAGCACGTGAACAACATTAAGTTTTTGTTCTGAAACTGGTCAGTTGATGCCTGATGCCAGTGCATGGGTTGGGCTCTTATGTGTTGTGCTGACCACTGTCACAGGAGAGCTCAAGATCACCTCACACAGTTATTCAGAGTTCCAACACAGGCTGGGGGCTGAGCAGATCGAGAGCAGCCACTGAGAAAGACTTAGGGGTGCTAGTGGGTGAGAGGCTGGACATGCCCCGGCCGTGTGCCCTGGGAGCCCAGAACCCCCCGTGTGCTGGGCTGCATCCAAAGCCCCGTGGGCAGCAGGGCAGGGAGGGGATTCTGCCCCTCTGCCCCCTCTGCTGAGACCCCACCTGCAGTGCTGCATCCAGCCCTGGGGTCCCAGCACAGGAAGCACATGGAGCTGTTGGAGCCAGTCCAGAGGAGGGCACCAAGGTGATCAGACAGATGGAGCAGCTCTGCCATGAGGAAAGGCTGTGAGAAAATTGGGATTGTTCAGCCTGGAAAGAAAAGACCTCATGGTGACCAAATTGCATCCTTTTCAGTACCTGAAGGGAACCCACAAGAAAGACAGAGAGAGACTATTTACAAGAGTGACAGGACAAGGGGGAATGCCTGCAAGCTGCAAGAGGGGAGGTCTAGACTGGATATAAGAAAAAAATTCTTTGCTGTGAGAGTGGTGATGCCCTGGCACAGGTTGCCTGGAGAAGCTGTGGCTGCCCCATTCCTGGAAGTGTTCAAGGCCAGGCTGGGTGGGGCTCTGAGCAACATGGTCTAGTGGAAGGTGTCCCTGCCCATGGCAGGCAGGTTGGAATTGGATGCTCTTTAAGATCCCTTCCAACCTAAAATATTCCATGATTCTTTGGTATTTTATACAGGTCTTGTTCTTGTCTCTGCTAGCACTCTGGATCAAATGCCACACACTGATTCTGGTGTAAGTTTTTCTCATAAGATAACTCTTCAAATTCCTGTGCAAGGACTCAGTGATCTCCCTTAAATTCACAGATGAGCCTATATGTGGTACAGCTGAGTGTGCCTGAGTGAGGCCAAAAAGCTGCCAGAGGCTTGGTTGTCTTGCCATGCTTACAGGTAACCCATCCCAGCTGTCTACCCAAGTGAAAATACAATGCAAACATTGCCTAACCCCTGCAGGCAGCCAGATGATCCCTGTTTTAGAACTGCAAACTTGCTACCTGCAGTGAGCACAGAAGAGGCTTGAAATATTTGCTGTGTAATACGAATATTAAATGTAGTGATTAAAACCAGCTATGTAAACATAAGGTAATACAGTAGCTTTAACCGATGCTTCTCCAATCCTGTTCAAGCACAGGTGGAAATGCAGACTAAATTGTGCAAACCAAACCTCCACAAAATAATACATAAATGGTGATGTATTGTGACAAGGTAGTTAACAAAGTGGAAAGACGAACACCTGTCTCCTGCATATGGATTGGCAGGCACAGTGAAGACTTGGAGTACATCAGGTTTTATGGAGAAGCTTGCAGAATATTCACTGTGTAAACCTCTCCCCAGTCCTATTTCTAAAACTGGACCTTTTCCCACTGCTATTCTAAAAGGATGAACTGATTGAGGAGGACAAGGTAGTTTCTTGTATGCCTATTTGGCAGTACCGAGAATTTACATTCTGATCACAGAGTGGAAATTATTATGATTTAAAGTTAAGATGTCTAGAAGTGGGAATTGGAAGGCCCACAGGGAAAACAGTGAAGGAATGTGAAAAGAGAGGCTGTCATTTTAACAAGAAATATGTAGCTGATAAATAAATAAGTCAGTAAATAAATAAATAAATAAAGTCTATTACATTTGGATGCGTTCTATCGGCAATTATTAGAAGACCTAAAACCAACATGTGATAAAAGAGGTGTTCTATGTTGGGTTTTTTAACTTATTTTTCCATCTCTGATACTGTAGAAATAAATGCTTATTTAAAAGGGGGAAAGCGAGATATTTAAGGAAATTGCTCTCAAATTTGTTTGGAATTACACCCAGACATTTGAACAGAAAAGAGAAAACAAAATCTTTCTCCCTTTTTGACAATGTTAATATGCCTTTCATATGTGCATACAGTAGAAGTGAGCTACTGGTGAGTCAAAGATTACATTTAAAATTAAGAGTACCACTTGTGAGGCCTTTGGAAGAAGAGATAGTCAGCTTAATAAAATGGTAATTTGTTGAGCTGAATTTCTGTTCTCATGCTCGAATGTTATTGCATCCTTTGAAAAATTTACATGAGAAAGATTTGAAATAAGAGAACTTCTAAGCCCTGCAAAAATAATTTAAATAGTGTTCACAACAGATAATGACTTTGTCACACTTCTGCTGACCCTTTTCTCTAAAGTTCTCAGGTGCAACATGAGAGAAGGGAGGAGATTTTCTTAGCAACAGGAACACTGAAAAATTCTCTCTGGCAATACCAGCACTTCTGCGTTAGTTCATCATCAGTTCACACTAGAACAGCACCAAGGTGACCTTGGGAGAAAAATTTCTACCTCTGCTCACCATAAATAAGGTTTTAAAAGTTGTTGTTAAAGAGATGGGATCAAAGTAGTTGAGTGCACTGGTAACAAAATCAAAAACTTTTCTAAATATGAGTAGCTCAAGCTATGAAATTCATCAGCCCTTTAAACCCTTCCTTTCTTCTACCCTGTACAGAATTAGATGCATGGCCAAATTAAGCTGCATGTGCGCAGGATTTCCAGTGCTGGGCTATAGGTCAAGCCACATGCACATTGCTGTTTGGTAAAACCTCTGGGATACTTCCAGAGTAGGGTTAGCCCTGATTCTAAGTAAAAATAGCTGCCTGCAAAGAACAATGGGGCTTTGAGCAGTACAAACCTATTTGTTTTCAAGTAGGTCATAGATGGATTTTTTTTTTTTTCATGGTGGAAGAGCACAGGAATATGGACCATCTAGGTGCTAGTTGCTACGGTAACCATAAAATCACGTTCTCCAAAACCTTTCTATTTAATTATATACATCACTGCCTAGCTAGTGGAGTAAATTTTTTTTTTTCTTCAAAACTCCAGACTGAATAGGAAAAAAGGCATGTTCATTGCAGTTTAACCTTTTCTTTGTCACTGATATTTTTGGGAAGAGAATTTTTTTCCTTCTTGCGGGCATTTTTAGCTGATGTTCCATCCAGTTTTATTGATATCATAAATTATTGTATTGGGCTGTAGTGCTACATAGTTAAGGGTTAGAGGTTTGTCATTGTTTCTGTGTATTTATAGCCTAATTCTCCAGACCTCTCCTTGATATACATGATTTGTTTCCAACCTCATGCTATTGGGGCTATATTTCACCTGTGGAAATACCTGCATTGTGCTGAAATCCATATCTTTTTGAAGATTACATGAAAAACACTGCCTGCATACAGAAAACTTTACATTTTGCCAATCAAAACAAAGCCAAGATACTGAAATCAAAAGTAAGATTGTGCAATGGCTCAGATGGACTTTCTGAACTGCCTTTGTGCACCAAGATGAATGAGCATTAAAAGCCTGCAAACAATTAATTCACATACCTCTCCTGTTCCTAGGGTACATTCTTTATAAAACAGCAATAATGATAACTAACTTTAATATCTAGGGGAAAAAATGCTAAATAATTTAATTTATTTCATTTCCCTGCTTTCATAGATTTTATGACATATCTCTTTAAATATTAGCAGAAGAGATACATATTTCACTATCTTGGATACAAAAATCATAGGTTTTTTTCTATTTTTACAATATATGTAATGTGTAGATTTAATTTTTCTTTTCACTCTTTCAATATTTTTTCTTTAAATTACATTGATTAAAAAAAGTAATGAGGAGTGATCTCCACATAGGTATTAGACATTAATGTTTAATTCATATAATTCTTTGTTCATTATTCTGATACTGCATTGCCACACCTTAACAAAAGGAATCTTTTCATATAAGTATGAATATTTTCATACTTAAAAAAAAAAAATCGGGTCCCACACAAATTTGTTCCATGGAGTCAAACTGCACATACCTTTGGGGGTTTCCCAGGCAAGTGGTCACATGCTAATAATTACGTTTATTAGCTATACTAGTTTCACCAATGCAATCAAAATTGCACATTGCATGTCATTACTACGATTTTGATAAGTAAGTGATAGAATTGGAAGGTTTGTTAGGATGAATTAAAAAGGCAAATTCTCTGAAATCAATATACAGAATCCTTAAACAGCAGGCACCTCTAGCAAGGTAATGAATAAATACAGTGCATGAGCTTTACAGAGTGACTTACACCCAACCTGAATAATATCTTTAAGCCTAATTCATAATTTCTTTCTATTTGGACAAAATAGTTCAGTATAAGTATAATGATAAGAAACTCAGGCCAGGAAGTTTAAAGCTACACTGTTAGTAATGTAACAAGAGAAACTTATCAAAATTAGTACCAATGAGTTTATTTTCTGCCAGAAATTAGCTTGTTGCTGTGATTAACTGTTTTCCTCTCTAATGACAAAGTAGATTATATTAAAAAATGATAAGTGTTCTGAAATGTATGCTTGTACAATTTGGTAAGCATTTTATGAATATATGAATTTGTCACGGACAGACGGATGGTTCTAAGCACTCCTCAGTCCAGCACCACGCTTTGAGCTGCAGATGCCAATGGCAGCCGTTGCACGTCTTTTAAGAAATTTGGACAACCTTCAATTTTGTTTTTCGTTATTATCCTACTTCCAAACCAAGGGATTCTTGGATAATTTGGGAAGACGCCTTCTCTCTGTGTATGGCATTTATATTATTTTTATCTCCTAAAATGGATTAACATTGTGGAGATTAACTTGGTGGAGATGTGTCTTTTTAAATTTTGGAACACCTGCCCACATACACTTGTATTGACACCTATGGTTCAAATTGCAGTTAAGGTTGGTATACATAAACAGTCTAGTATCTCCACGTTTCTCATGAATTACTGTCATCCTTCCACCATGTGTCTGGGTCCTAAGGTTGAGGCATTGGTTCAGGGCAGGAGAGGAGGATTACAGAGAGAAGAATCAGCATCACAGTCCCTTTTTTGGGAAGAATATAGATGTAGGTTTCCTTCCTCCTCACATTTGGGTCTGGCTGGAGAAATTTTATATGTTTTACATGATCTTTGCCCTACTAATTCTTCACTGGTTCACATTTCCACATTACTCTGTGTGTAGTACATTTAACTTTTATGTTAGAGACATGGTCATTATCCTCTTTGTTATCCTTCAAGCTATCTTTACCCTGCTCCCATGGTTGCACTCCTTTAATTAGGGTTAACCGACCACTGGTGACATGTTTATAGCCCTGTGGCCCCCGGTGTCATCCCGTGCCCATAGTTTCAACACCCCTGTAATCAGCCCCTGTCAGTGCTCCTTCTCTTTGTTTTATTCTAAAGTCATAAACAACTCATTCTGCACCGAGTACCAGCTCGCTGTTACCCTGTACAGCTGTTCACAAGCTAAAATAAAGTAAGTAATAGTTGCCAGATTATCAGATAATTGTTGTTCCTGCTAAACAAAACTAAATATGGCTCCAGCTAGGCCAAAAGAAGTCCAAACAGAACCTGATGGGCGCTGAGTTGTTATTGTCCTAGCACAAAGCCTGTTACAAACAACACCGTGCAGGACAACACGGCTACAGACTGTCCTAACCCCAAAGCCCTCACTTTAAGGATCCGTGCAAGTCTGAATGAAGTACCTACTTGTTGGTTAGCAGGGAAACATCTATAATACAGAGCACAGAATCAAGTACTCTGTTTACTTACAGTTTCAAAATGTGGAATAGAGTTATAAAGAAATAGGATAACAAAAGACATTGCTATGGCCACACTTACCAATTACCTTAAATACTCCAGTTTCTCAGGCTCTTTTGTTAGTTTCGGCTATCCCCAGTCTGGCACACTAGGGAGAGCTCTTAGATCTGAATGTTTTCTGCTTGAACAGCTAATGTTGGTTAGAGAGGCCATTTGGAACAGTTTCTTCTTTGGCCCACAATCAAAGGACCTGGGTTTTTTTCTCTCTTGTTTACCTACTCATCATTTTCCTGCGTGAGAGCACTGAGACATTATACGGTGCCAAGAGGATTATGTAATCGCTTTCCCCCATCCTCCCTAAGTTTACTTGATTAACATTTTTATTGCATATCTTAATTAGTAGATTCCTAGCTTTAGGCTTCAGGCTGCTTTCCTCTCCTTACAGCCTCTGTCAAATGCATTGATTTAATTTTAAAACTTCTGTAACATGAGAAATTTTAATGGTTTTAAATATTTGGTTTGTTACAACTTTGCATATAGAGTGCTATAAAAACCCATTGAAAATTATTTGAGAATTTGCTTCTGAGAAGGAACAGATCCTTCTTTTACATTCCATAAGATTTCAGGAAACTCATTTATACGGGTAAAAAATAAAAATAAAAATTGGATAGCCTTAATGTGAGGGATTTAGAAACAGCTTTTGTCATTGGGACATTAGAAACCTACTCTTGCAAGTATAACAGGGAAGAGAGGGCAAGATTGAACCCTTTGTAGCTCAAGAGTTGCAAATGTAGATGCTTCTTTGTGTGGGCCACTTGAGGAATTGATCTGGTAAGCAGTGTCCAAACAATTCCAAATCTGCAGAAAACAAAGTTGAGGTGAGCATGGTCTCTTCTTTTTAGCCAATAGTTCAATGGTAATGGAACTTATCGGTAAAATTATATTGCAGTTACTTCAGCTCATTTTTTCTACCCTGGATGGTGTTTTCTGATCACCATATTGCAGCATATTCTGGTTCAAGGCTCTTGCAATCTGTCTTTTGAATCCTTTGTGCATTTTATAAAAAACTTAGCTATCTTTGATGGTGCAGAAATTTGAATTCTACCGTGACAACAGTGCTATTAATATATTAGTCATCATTCTTGCACTGTCTCTTTCTTTGTCTCTCAAATATTTCATGACTTGGAGGACAGAACTATTTCAAAAGGATTGTATTTCCTGATTCCTTTTTAAATGTAGAGAAAATGTAAAGAATTCTTCACACTTGTACTGTTTGGTGAACTTAAAATTTCTTTTGCATGTGTTTTCCCTTTCTTAATGTAACTGAGGAAGCATCATTTGCTTCCTGTGAAGGTATGGAGCAAAATGATGTGCTGAGATCTGTAGGTGTGTGTGAGAGAAACCCCTTGTGTCTCTTGTTTCTTTCTACACTACAAATCAGGCAGCCACAAATACATTTATCCCGAAATCATTTTTAAAATAACTTCTCATATTGTTAGGCCTTTAAAGGAATTCTGGGACTCTGAAGATCTTTCATCCTAGGAACTACTTCTCCTTTGCAAACATTTCTGGCTTGTTTTATGTGCAAATGATCCCATAGGATGGAATGAGACCAAATGTTGCATTGGCCAAAATATGAGGTGATGAGTATAATTGGAGTTTTATTTATTATGAAGCTTGGCAGTGATGGTATCTGAATCATCTACACAGGCCTACACAAGCCATACAAGAAAATGAGCCTGCTAGCTGAATTTTGTGCCTGGAATTAATATGCCATGTATTGATCCTCCTCTCCTCTCCTCTCCTCTCCTCTCCTCTCCTCTCCTCTCCT
>VZTE01003316.1:2602535-2655935 GCA_013397775.1 Eulacestoma nigropectus | reverse complement strand
CTCCTCTCCTCTCCCCATGTACAGATGTTTGCAGGTGATTGGAGGAAGACCAACATGGAAGCATTACTCAGTCCATCCATCCCTTACCATCCATCCATCCATCCATCCATCCATCCATCCATCCCTCACCCTCTGTGCAAGGAAGCTGTAACACCAAGACATCTCTCCAGAGCCTAATTCCTGTGTTGTGCAGCAGAACGGGCAAGGAATGGGCTTGCAAGTCACTGAAGGTTCCATTTTCAATTGAATTTCTGGATCTATTTGGTAAAGGTTAGCAGTCTTACTTTCCCCTTTGGGATATGTCGAGTCCAGTTGCCTATCAGGTCATTTGGTCTGTGGTTTTATCATCCTAGGATGTCAGAATTAGGATTTTGGTCCCACAGTTCAAGTTTTGAATCAAACTTTTTCCATTTCTTTGAATTCACCCTTGCTGGCTGGCCTGTCTAGATACCTTCAACATGTGGCATGGGAAATATAATTCTATGTAGAACCTGAGGGAATATAATGATTGCAAATAATTACAAAAGAACCATTTCCATAAGTTGCAATTTACTTGATCATCTAATTCCACATATCATGATAGTTTCAGGAGAAAAGTATCTGAAGTCTCTTGTATGTGGATGACTGGGAATCAAAAACATTTCCTTTTACACTGATTTTGGATCATGAAAAGTGCAAAATTCCTTTGTGTATGTATTTTTTTGCATGAGCTCAGAAACACATATTCAATAGATTCTGCAGAAGTGTTATATTGGGAAATAATATATTCACAGGATTAATAATATCAAATATTAGTTCTGTGTAAAAAAAACCCTCCTGCAATAAATTACTCAATGAAATCTCTTTTCTCTGCATGTAGCTTGTGAGGACACTGACTTGCAAAAGCCGTTTGGCTATTCAGAATAAATCTGGCTTTTCAGAGTGCTTAAATATTCAGTATTGACCTGTATCAACTACTTTTCTGAATTCCTTGATTTAACAAATGTCATTTGTGAACCTTCTTTGTCATAATAGTATTGTACACACTAAAACTGATAAAATTATACTGGCAAAAGTAGTGATACTGTTACAATTCTATAAAAATGACAGGTTTTTCTATTAAATCCTGAAATGTGTATTAAAATGTAATGGATCTCCTAGGTTTACTAAATCAGAAAGGAAACAACTGGAAATCTAGCTCATACCAACTTAAACACAGATTTTACTGCAGCCTCTGCGGACAGCCACAGCACTTGAGGCTGAGAGAAGCTTTCTAATGCACTGCACAATTTTAGTCCCAACAGAGAGCCTAAAAATAAAACTGTCGAAATATCTTAGTGCCTCCCACAAAGTGTTGCAGATATTTTAGTAGCAGGACTCAGGGTAAAGGCATTCAGGCCTGATCTCTAACCCAGTGATGACAACGAGATTTCACATGTTACTTTGATTACACTTTATGCTTGAAAATATGTGGAAATACCCTTACAGCTCATCAGCATTTCTACTGGAAAAGGACAAGGAAGACGGAGATGGAAGTGAGATAGGGAGGGAGAATTACAATTATTGTCTTCGAACAAAGAATGCTGAAACTGCCTGTAAAAAATCATTACTGGAAGACTGAGTAAAATTATGAATTTTCAAAGCAGAGAACAATGACTATATCTCTTATTTCTGAAGGATAAAGTGTAAAGCATAAAAGTCCACTTAAAGTCATGTGAAATTGAACCAACTATGACATTTCACATTTTTTATTATTAAAATTATATGGAAAGAGACACCATGCAGCAGTACTCTGAACTCCAAGAAATCTGGATGAGAGGTTTTTAGGCATAGATCAGTGAGAACTGGGAATTCATTTCTTCTACAACAATATAAAATGGAATTATTTGGCAAAAGAGCTCAGGCTGTTTTGAACCTTGACAGTAAAAAAAGGGAGTGAAGGAGAAAAACTTGAGTTTGGTATCCAGATTAATAATATAAATATTTAGTACACAAATCCATGAAGCGCACTGAGACTGAGGTCTGATCGGCTCATGGTTATTTGGTGAGAACTGTATCCAAGAAAGTGTGTATATGCCCTGAAGTTCATTCCTTCAGGAAGAAGGCAGAACACTTCCTCCTTTTTATTTTAAATTTGTCCTTGCATAAGTGAAAAATTCTTTGATTAAGAGAAAGAAGAGAAAACATCTCTAGGTTTACTAGAGCAAGAAAAGAGTAAGAGGAACCTTCTCTTAACAGCATTCATGAGGATGAAGGGGAACACCCCTTCTCTTGGTCCTTTAGCCCAGCAGGATTTTCTGCTGGGCTGTGTGTGACCACCTGTCTGTAGGTATATCTAAGGACATTTCAGAGAACCCATTCAGACAGGTCTGGAAAAGAAAATAAGTGACAGAATTACAAATGCCAGTAATTCTTGACACTTTGAGTGGTACACTTAAAAGCAAATTGTCTTCTTATTATTTGATAATAGTTGTAGATTATTAGGTGCTACTACATCCGATAGAGAGCATCAGAGTATGTCTCCAGTCCTTAGTGAGATATTTTAGAAAAACAGTCATGGTAAGAACTTCAGAAATCAGAGCATGTCTGTCCCTACAAACATAATTTTCCTCAGAGTAGACTGGCAAACCTCTCTGGGTTCACTGATCTTGCCAGTTAAAAAATTATAGTAATAGTCTGAATGTCTGTATCCCATATTTTAAGCTTATTATTAATTAAACTTTTTCCAAGCATTTTGCTCATATAAGCCAGTACTTTTTCTACTTTCAAACTTTAACTGAAAGAGAAAGCTCTCCACATAAATTACATCATCTGGAAGCTGTCTTCTAATATTCAGCCTTTGTTGCTGTATTTCCCTGAAAAGGGTTGTCCCCTACACTGTAAATCCTTTTTAAGCCAAATCACTAAGTTCACTGAATGCACATAACTCCAATTAACTGCAGCCTGCTGGCTCAAAAGCAATTTGGTCTTTCATTAATTACTCAGGTAAACACAGAAAAAGCTCTTTTAGCTTGCCTGAATTCACAGAACAAACAACCTCCCCCACCCCATCTTTGATGATCCAAGACAATCTTGTCTTTTGATGCTTATCACTTGGTTGTTCAATAAAGTGTAATTAAAAACAAAAGCAACATCCCCCTATCACCAACCCTGAGTTGCAGTTAATTGTCAGGCTTTCCAACTTACTCTCACAGTGCAAAGCTTATTGCACTTTAGGTCACAAGACTATTTGTTTAATCTCTTTCCTCGTGGATTGACTCTTCTGAGTCTCACAATGGGATTTCTGCAGGTGAAATTCAGTTATAGCTGCTAGGAGTCTTTTTTTCTCTTGGTCTTGTACTGGGTATATGCAAAATGGAAAAGATTATGCATGTTTTTATTCAAAGGTTTAAACCAAACCTTCTAGAAATCCAGAACTACTTATGATGCTTAGCAAACCATTTAATTCATTCTGCCTTTGAAAATAAAAAAAAAGAAAAAAAGCTAAATTATTAATTTTTATCTTAATTTAAGGTTATTCAAATTTCCCATAGAAGAAGAGAGGTGGAGGATTATCAAGTACAAACATATAAAAATCTGAGTAAATCCAATCTACTAACCAGTGGATGATAGCTCAAATATCCATTGTGATCATGCCAAGAAGCCAATCTGAAGCTACCAAGGGCTTCAGAAACTAAATTGAGCAATGATACGGGCATGCAAGAAGTAATTATAAAAATTAATGGACTGTTATTCATCTAGGGGTTTTTTTAATGTTAATGAACAAATTAGTCTTGCATGTGAGTGTAGCACATCTGTTTGTGCCTACATACAGAGAAACACATCCACATGTCATGCAAGCTGGCTTGATTGCACTTTGCAGGACATATTTCTATACATTTTATCACCGTTTATGTAAACAGCAGTTTCTTTCAGTATGTTCCATGCTCTCTGCCTAGGTCTTAATGGAAGTGTTAATTAGAAGCGCAGTAGGGAAACAATTTGTGCTTCTAAACATGTCTTGTGTATGGAGTTTGAGTAATGAGAAAAAACAGGCCGGAGCATTTGTATGAACAGATACTAATTACGGTTACTGAGTGTAACATGCTCACTGCTATTGCCAAAAGCACAGCACAGAATTATGAAAAAGACAGATAATAAGAGATTTTAAATAATCAAAAAAGGGGCCGGAGTCCCAAATTTTCATAAAAGTAATTTTACACGTTTAGCTGAAAGTAGAATGATGGTTTGCTTTCATGAAACCTCATTCTGCAGTGTCTTTAATTTGCTTCATGTTCAGTTTCTACTGAAGTCTCTGTAGACTCATCCTGACGAAATTTTGAGAGATCTGTGGCAGGATTTTACCTGATCACAACAATCGTGCCTCAAATGTAGTTTGTATATAACCAAATGCTTCCTTTCACTCCCAAAAATCAGGTTCAGAAGTGCTCATCAAAAATTCCTGCCCTGTCCTATATTCCTGGAATTAACTGGGAATCTATCTGGTTAACAGGATAGACTTTCACATGATTGGCTACCGAACTCACATTGACATGTTTGTAGTGATGGATAATTACCTTTATAAACCAAAACAAGCTTACACATTAAATTTGGTGAATAACAATTTCAGATTCCCAGAATGGGGGGAAAAAAGGAACAATAAGGAAAATGTAAGGGGAAATATTAGCAATAAAGATGGCAAAAAAAATAAGGACAGTAGAAAATAAAAGGCACTAACACTGCGTGTGGCTTCTTATTGCTTTCAAAATGGCAGAATAAGTATCAAGGCTAATGAAGAGTACAGTTTGATTATTTACCACCTGGTTTCATTTCTTTTTTTACTGGAGCTCATTGTACTTCATGTATCACACACAGTTGGAGTGGAACAGTAAGTATATAATTTTCTGCTGCTTAAGTACAGTCTTCACTATAAATTGAAAACTTTCAGCTTGCTTTAACTTTCCGTACAGCCAGACAAAGTGATCAACTGTTCAGTCATCCAGTAGTACAGTGAGCTCCTTCAGAATTGTATTTTCTTTTTAGTTGTCTGGTGCCTGTAAACTGCTTTTATGGAGAGGGGTGATACAGGCTTAGTTCTTTTCTCAGAGCTACAGTCTCTACTCTATCTACTACAGTCAAATACATGATTATTTACAACCAGAAATAATACCAATTACCTTTTATTTTTGCTATGATTCTTTATTTTTGTAAGGTATAGCGGGCACCATCAGAAATCTCTAGCTAAAAGTAAAATGAAATTTAAGAGGTAGATGCAGTGTTTGCATATTTAAATGCACACATTATACATATGCATATATAATGAATGAACACTATACTATTGTTAATAACTCCACACATTATTCTTTTCTGCTTAGGTACAGCAGTTATATTTTTCTAATTTGCTCACTGTCCTATTAACATGGAAGTCAACAGTGAAATCATTGGCCAGATTTGGACCAATTAAAAGATTTTCTAAGGCTCTATTAAGGACATTTTTATCTTGCTTGCAAGGAAGCTAGGTGAATTTAAAACTTAAAATATTGCATATGGAACTCACAGGAGGTCCTTGAAGGGCAAGACACAAATAAAATGAGGTTGGGGTTCCTGGAATACTTGAGTTCAATACTTCAAAGAAGGGCTGGGTACAGAAAATAAATTGAAAAATGGAGGGCAATGAAAGTAGAATTTCAGGGTTAAAGTCTGATAAAACAGCAATCCTTACTTGGAGCCACATCTAATGTAATTTCCTACTGAGGATACAGTTTGCCAGTTTGGGAGAATTCCCATATCCTACCATGCATAAGTGCTCATGGTCTTTAAAGTGTTCCCTTTCCTTTTCCAGTGGTGATGAAAGACAGCCAGCAGATGACAGAAGCAGGTGGACACTGTCAACAGTAGATCCTAAGGCTATGTGGTTTGAAGAAAGAGAGAGAGAAGATGGATGGATAAAAGAGGAAGATAAGAGCGTTAAATGAAATAAAAGAGGAAAAGCAAGGACAAACACAGGAGAATAAGTAGATCATGAAATGTTGAATGCCAGAGCAAGCAAAAAGAATTTATATCCTCTCCATTGGTCCATCTTCCCAGCTTCTGGACCCAGGTTTTAGGGCTTTCATAGAAAAATTTCAATTTTTTTTTGTGAATTATTAAAATACAGAAATTCATCTTATCCACTGTTGACATTGACAAGGTAGAAGGCTACACCAGCACTAGTCATCTGTTTCCCCTCTAGTCAGTGAAGAGAAATGGGCATTTTTAAGGCATGATTCCTCGACCTATTTAGGCATTTACCTCAGCAGGAGACAAATTGTGGTGTGGAAGTGCCTGCTTTTCTCCATTGCCTGGACCTTTCTCACATTACTGCTTCATGCACAAGCAGCTACAATAGATCAGATTACTTAGCTCTTTAGTACCTTTGCATTTAAACTGTTTGGTGGCTTGTAATAGTTGACTGTGAGTAGCTGAGGGTTTTAGCTCACTGTCAGCATTTCTCAAAGTCGGTAGAGGCCCAAGCTATTTTTTAATCTTTCGTTCTCTGGGCAAAATGAAGCACTAACAATAAAGGTATGTTTCAGGTACACCAAAACGTTTTACACGTTCTAAAGAAAACCCTTTGGTTTTAACTTTTATCAACTTTTAAAAACATTATTATGGCACTTCTAAAATATATAAAAAATCAAATCTTTTTAAAATTGAGGAGACATTCTACTGTCTTTCGAAACGTCTTCTTTGTTCTTTGAAACTGTTCGGTAAATTTGACTTAATTTTGGCTGGGCTTAAAAAGTAGTTTTGGCTAGTAAAGGATTTGGAGAGGAAGAAAAAAAATGACCAGCTCTAATGGCCAGATTAATCACGCCTTTTTATTTCTCCAAGCTTGATCCTTTTTTTGCAAAGCTCTCAGTTGCGTGTCTTTGAAATGATTGCTTGCCCTCGCTGTGAGCCGTGGCCAAGTGCTGTGCACCAATTTGCCCGTGCAGGAGCTGGCAGCCAGGCTGGCTGCAGAAGGGCTGTGTGGAGGAGCCCAGAGCCCTGCTAGGCAGGGTGCTAATTGCAGGCTGGCAGAGGGCAGGAGAGCTGGGCGGAGGATGGTGGTGTTCAGTGCTTGGAAAAAGCAGGTTCAGTGAGTTAATCCGACGTAGCAACAAACCATCCCCTCATCTCCTGTACTTGCAGTACAGTTTGGATTGTTGCTGGGATGTGTGACACCTGTAGCTGATGCTCAGAAGGAAAGCCTACAAAACCTTCTCTTGGAAGAGAGCAAACGCTGTGCTGGGGCAATGGCAGTGGTTTGGGAACAGGAAGAAGCTGTGGGAGTGCAGTGGGAATCCCAGATTGTGGTCCAAGCGCACAGCAAGGAGGAAACACGTTTGGTGTTAAACCAGGCAGAAAGACACCAGTGAAGAGCCATACGACAGAGTTTAGACAAAGAAAAATACATAGAAGTGATTTGTCTCCACTAGCAGCTGCCTGCTTTGAAAAACTAAGCATCTTTATTTCCCAAATGCCAGCATGACAATGTGGGGGTATTTATTTCTATTTATTCTGATCCTGATATTCTTTGGGAAGTCACCTCTATTTCTATTTGTGCCTTTGCAAACAAGACTGAGATGCCATTCTTTTGCCCATATTTTCGCCTCTAACTGTATGTGCCAAGTAAATACCATAATGACTCATTCTTTGTGTTGAATCTTGGGCTTCCCTAGTTTTGCTGGCACTCAAGTGTTATTAGCATAATGTATTTTTAGTGAACTCTCTCAGCAGAGCACTGTATGGCTAATCAAGCACTCATTGGGGATAAATGGTAGACTTAATATTCTTATCAAGCTACTGGGGCTTAGAAGTTACCGACCCTTGTTCCACTTATATCAAAGCCACTTACAATGCTACTAGCTTGTAGCAAATTCATTTTCTGTTCATGTCTGATTGCCTATGATGGTGCCTAGGAACAGAAAACAGAAAATGGGAAATGGAAAGGAATGAAGGCCCCTGTTGCCCAAGGCCTTAATGCGATTGCAAGATATTGATCACAATGGATACTTCAGCCTAATCCTCACAGTTTCACAGGCTTTGCAAAAAATGTTTCTCATAAGCACATTCTCAATTACATTTCAACCTTACTGATTCAGAAACACTATTCTTTAAGAGGATCTATTTAATAACAGTAGTAGCTGCCAATTAAACTAGGGATTTTATTAATTTTCTCAAGTATTTAATCTTGTCTGCTGTTCTTGTGAAAGCTGGATAGTCTAGGTCAAGGCAATGCCATGGATCAAACCCAGGAACTGCTTCCCTCTGGTGCTCTGCCTTTTCCCTAGGAAAGATCAGGACTGATTGCAAGGACAGTGACATCTGCCCAAGCACTGAAATTCTCCCTGTGGTGCCTGCTGTGTCCTGCTACATTTTTACATTTCTGTGAGTTTCCTCAGCCCTGCCACAGTTTCCACATTATTGTGATTTCTGCTGCAGCTCTGGCTGGGCTCCTGGGCCCAGCAGCACAGCAGAAGGGCTCCTGCAGCCCCTCCTTATCAGTGTCACTGGCCACGTCACCTTTACTGATCCGTGTATCGGGCAATAGATTTGGCATGAGATTCAGTTTTTGTCTGAGAAGAGAAACCACAGCCAAAGGCAAAGCAAGTAATTCTTTTTCATACTAAAATGAAGAATACCAAAGGAAGGAACTGTGCAGGCTGACACAAGCACAGAGATCACAAAAAAAAAATCACTTGGGACAGCCACTAGAAATAGTATAAAAATGGGAAAAACAAGGGCCTCACTTGTTCTATAATTTTGCTTTTATTTCTGGTTCTTTTTCCTGTTTGTTTATTTTGGATTAGTTGGTTGATTTTTTTCTTTTGAGGAGTTTTTTGTTTACTTATTGGGACACAAAAGGAACCATAGTTTTCTATGGATTTTAGGCCTATTGGATGTTGTTCAGAGTTCTTCTGTGGCAGATCCAGAACCTCTGCTGCCTTTCTGGATGAGATATGTGCCTATGCATCTGTGTGCATGAGTCTCTGTGCATTTTTGGTCATGCACATATATGCAATGTGTGTGTGTGCCTTCATATATGTCTGTATCTATGACTCGGTGTGTCTGCCCAGGTTTGTGCACAATTCTCTGTGTGTTTTCCAAAACCTGGGCTCTGTCCTTGCAGCTCCTTGTGCTGGATAACAGCAGCTCACATTGATAATTTCTGCTAATGTCTTGCCACCGACTCGTCACAATGTGATTTTGCTGCGTTCCAAAGTCAATCTTGAAGTTTATCTGAGCTCCAGTGAAATTTGAACCTATACATTTTGCAGAGAAAATGATTCTAGGAGCAAATATCTCAGATGTGTCACCATGAGGATTTTTTCATGAGACCTTTCTAAAATCAGTTAATTGGTCACCAGTGACTTAAGGTAGGTAACACAACAGCCTTCTTAAAGGCTAAAGGACACTACACACATTTCTGCTGCAGAGTCTGGATGTTTCTGCTTTGTCCTAAGCAAATCTAATATTAAAAAGACTGGCAAATTTTCAAACATTGATTGTGTTGCTGGTGAATGTAAGTTTGACTCTCCTAAAGAGAAGTCATTCCTTTGAAGGATGGGAGAAGCACAGCTGTTATTGTCCAGTTAGCTTTTATCCAACACTATTTGCTGCTGTTAGTTATACAGTAATCAAATAAATGTCCTAGTGCTCTGGAAGTAAGGATACTTTAGGATAAATCTTAAAGATTTCTGAGAACTAAAGAGACGAAAGTGTACACTTGTAAAGTGTTTTGGTTTAGGATTTTTACTTCATTTGATCTTTGTCTCGGTTTATATAAGTGAAACAATTTCTATATGGTTTTAAATCTGATCTTTTCTTGGAAGTGAAAAAAATTGAATTAAACTTAGTTAAATTGAATATTTTAAGTTAGCAGTGAATACTTAATGAGACTTATCAAAGCTACAGTAAGGCATTTCATTTCCTTAGATCAATATTTTTGAGTGAGCTTCACCAGACAAACTAGCAAAACTCTTCCGAACTACTCAGAGTAAGTCACCACAGGATAAAGAAGTTACAGATTCAGTGACTTTGAAATAACTATGTGCATGCTACTATCCAAATAAGTCAGATAACCTACTCCTTGCATTTTTTGTAGGGCAAATATTTGCAAACTGAAAACTTGAAAAATTTCGGTGGAGGAGGCAACACACCATGACTGCCTAGTCTAGTTTACTGCACAGTAACTAGTGTCTGTAACTAATCAGAAAATTTCATTTTTTTATTTTAACACTCATTGGTTTTTCATGTACTGCATTCAGTATAAAATGCTATGTTTTGATACAAGGAATGAATTGATCTCTTCTCTTCTCTTCTCTTCTCTTCTCTTCTCTTCTCTTCTCTTCTCTTCTCTTCTCTTCTCTTCTCTTCTCTTCTCTTCTCTTCTCTTCTCTTCTCTTCTCTCTTCTTTTTCCCTTCCTTTTGAGTCTGTACTGCTGATGTGCATAAGAAAAGGTTCAAGAACCATGATCTCAGGAAGTTAAAGCATATTTAGAATATCTGCGGTGTTGTTTGGCTATTCTCTTTCATCAGCACTGATCTTTCAGAAGCAGTAATACTTCTCACAGAAATAGTTTTCCCTTACTGATTACGTGACATTTGGAGAACAAAGATAACAATTTCTAACAATTGTATAGTGCCTTCCATCCAAATGATTCCTTAGCTTTTCACCAGTTTTATACTGCATGTTGGTACAAACATCTACAGAAACATTTGCCTATGGTAAAGGCCAGAAATAAACTCAGGCATTTATACCTCCTTTTCAAAAGACTACAGCTTTGCATTCATTGTTGAAGCACCTGTGGCTCCTGTTGACTGCGAGGGCAGCAGCTGCCCCCCTGGGGAAAGGAGTGAAGTTTTACGTACATATAAAACCACTGCTCTGCAGTCCTGACTGAAATCCTGTGGCTGCTTAAAAGAGTCGTGAAGGACTCATTAAATATATTGAAAAAAGGCTTTTAGTATGCTGGAATTTGTAGCGCATTTGCCTAGCAGTGGGTGTTGGCTGCCAGTTGCCCTTGCAGGAGGTTGCTGGTCTCTGCCTGTGGAGGGGAATTCCATCCCAGAGCCTGGTACCAGCAGGACCAGCCTCCACCCACTCTACACATTTTGGCACAAGACACTATTCCCCCTCCACATCTTGGGCTGCAAGTCCCCCCCAGGGATCAACTGTACCTGCAACTATGATGGGATTTCTTATCTTCAAAGCACTGCAACATCCTAAATTTATTTCTAGAGGCGAACCCTTTCGCTTAGTCACATCTTCCCAAGCATATTTGCCAGAGGTTTATTGTTCCCTTTCATGGCAGGTGAAGCATTCAGAACATAGTTAGAAGTAATTATCTTTCATCTTTAAAGCATTCATTATAAGTCTGTTTCCAAATCATTCTTAGTTTTCTTACTAAAGTGTGTTGCATTAAATTTTTTACCCACTCTTTCCCCTCAGAGAGTATTAAAAACAAATTTAAAATATTTCCTGATATTTCAAATGCAAAATACATAAAACGTGAAGCAACTGGGTTTATTTTATAATTTTTGGTGTACCACAGCTTTTCTATGAAGACTGCATATGATCTTTTAAGAGTGCAGTTTGCGGATTGGGTAAATAGCTGCTTGGGCTGGAGATTTTCTTCATTTTCAGAGACTTGTATTTGTTTGTCATTAGCATGTATCACTTCAGGAAGATATCCTGCAATTCCCATGCAAGGAGAAATATGTCATTTCTTCATAAGCATGAGAAAATGGGACAACAAGGCCACTTGAACACATGCATTAAGTCTTTCCCTGTCATCCCTAAGCAGTAGTTTACAGGAAAATGATGTTTTACAGATCGTGCACAAAGAAATATCTTTCAAAATAGTTGTCGTCTTCCATTTTCAACCATACAAGTGATGTTACTTGCTTTCAGGAGGTTATTTTAGAAGGACAGGAAATTTTGCTGTTTTCCTTAGACTGCTTGGAGATAGCCTTTGTGATAGTTTCCTGGAGATTATACAACCACTCCTGCTGATTGGCTGTTTAGCTATTAAAAATGACAGAAAAAAATTATTGTTTCAGTAAGGGCCACACTGCAGGAAGACAGAAGGATTTGGGTTGAAATATTTTCCAGTGAGGTAATGTGACCACTAAGAGCAGAGGGTTTGGGCATATGTGTGCTCAAACATGCACATTCCTGCAGAGTGGAAAGAACATGGTGAAAGCAATGGGAAGGTTAAAGCAGACAAGAAAATAAAAGACAAGATTTGGGAATTTATATTTGTTCATACCCTCCACCTCTGGAAAAGGGGTTGGGGTTTTTCGTGGTTTTTAATAGGGTCACTGTAAGAAATTCGGCATTTTTTAATTTTTGATGTTAAATTTTATGAATAATAAAACAACACGGGCATTGCAAGCTTGCTCTGTAATTTGAGCTACGCTAAATCTTTGGTGTAGAGTATGTGACAATTTTTGGTTTAGTGAATAGATTTTAATAACATGTTTACCTGTAAATCTTCCAATAAAAATTGTTCTTCATTCAAAATGAGTGGAAAGTTGGTAGGAGAGACTTCATATGTCTAGTGTATGATAAAAGGATCGAATTCCAACTTTAGCTTGCACATAAAGCTTCAACTGGCACCTCCACAATGCATGTCCTAAATTCTGTTTGATGTGTATATCAATGTCCTCCAAATACCACAAGCTAAGAAAATCACTGCAAGCTGCCAGGTTTTAAAATTGCCTAGTGCTGGCTGACTGATTAAAGCTACCTTGTCTCTCTGCTGCTATCATTTATGCTATTTAAAACTTAGTCCCTTTTTCACTCCCTGTTTTCAGTGCTATTATCCATCTATCCTGTTTGACTGGGAAATAATCAACATGAGAAATTCCTTTCATGGCAGATGGGTGGGGGTTTTTTTCAACTATTGCTGTGAGCATCAAGAAGATTTGGCAGTGGATTTTATTTGTGCTTGAAAGGATGATGTATACAGCTGTATTCATATATTTGGTTGTATATATAACATATATATATACATACAGTATATGTAGGTTAATTCTTGCTGTTGTTAGCCAGACTTCATGTTCCATAAATGAAAAATTTAACTAGCAAAAAACCATTTAAACAGAAAACAAAGAATTATAAAGAACCAAGTTGTAATCAAATGGCATATTAGGCAGAATGTAAGGTCAGTTGCTCAGCCGTAACTGATGGAAAATATTCTTTCTTATATGGAAAGAAAAGGTCTTAAACAAACATTTAAATATATATATTTAAGTATAAAATAGAGTAATATCTCATATTATCCTTTTCATTTAATAGGAAATTAGAGATTTTGACACTTATCTTGTTGTGGGAGGTTGAACTGTGCATTCATCACAACTATTGCCCCCTTCTCAAACCAGACTAGGCTTCAAATGCGGCCACATCTTGCATCTCTTAGGAGCCATCCCTCCAATTACAGCCTTGCTAACTTAGTAAAACACGACAAGTAGGCAGCCTGGTTAACACATTTGAAATAATGTCGCAGTGCACATGAAATATCACAGACAGAAGCACAGCCACATGGGCAAATTCTCTGTGGAAGTCTGTGTTTGTGGTCTGTAAGCGTGAACTTCAGCAGACCAAGGGAGGTGTTCATGTTAGGTTGTAGGTGCTGGGAGTGCTTGTTAAGATTAAATACTCTTACTATTCAAGTTACCAAAGAGAAAATATTCTTACATAGCATATCTATTAGAGGTAAAGGGTAGGAAGGACAATTCTTTAACAACTGTTTAATAATGTTGAAATCATATTCTGGAATATTTTGATGAGCTAACATAAGTGCACTCCTTAAGATTCATGATTCATATCTGGTATTTTACTGGTATTTTTAGAGAAGAATTTAGCCCAGCATGTATTTTCAACTTCAGTGTCTTGTAGCATTCATTGCAAACAACAAGGTTGTGTGTCCGTGGGGTTTTTTTGTTTTTTTTTTTGTTTTATAAAGTCACCATCAATAATATATCAACCCCACATGTTTGGGTCTTAGGAAAAAAAAAAGTCTTTTTAACCTTACTTACATAAAGTATTACTGATCAAAACCAATGATGAAGATCATTATGAAAAAACAGTGAGCCTCCAAAGACTCATTACTGTATGAAATTAATTGCAATCTCCACAACAACCCTTCATTGAAGGAAGTGCATTTTAAACTTACCTTCTGCAAACTTTTCCTGTACTCAAACAGATGAACTTCTGAGGGGAAAGGCGTGAGATGAGGTTAACAAGAGAGGGAGTGAAAGTGGTCCATGAATGGGCTTGTATGTTAGAAGGTTACTCACAAGACGGAAAATGTTAAAAAGCTGTCTAAAGTCCAAAGAAATGTTTCTTTTGCTCTGTGCAACTGATGAAAAAGACACTAAAGCCGCAAACTTGATATGCAGCAACAGTAGAATGCATCTCTAAATATATGAAAGGCACTGGGCTGAAACTGGACAAAGCCTTTCACAAGTCTCACCTTTCAGTTTATTCCCAAGGGGATTGCTGTTTCAGAAACTGAAAGATGCTTTTCCATATTAAAAAGCCTTTTTTTAACTACCGTCTTAGTTTATTGTTGACTCATTCAAGTGGCGTCCAATAGAGCAACTGAATTTTATTTGGAAACCCACTTAGGGCTTAACAGTTTTGGCAGTATAACTTTCCTCTGGCTTTGGGGGATTTTTCTACAGCTTTTTGCCATGTAAATGTGCCCACTGAGTGATTCAGTGAGAAATTTCCATGAGAATGCACCCTGACAGCAAGAGCCATAGCTATGCCCCAGCATACACTTTCACACAGGATGGGCTGAAAAGCTTTCTGGGAATCACTGAGCATGCAAACGGATTATTTAAACCTTTTTCTTTCTGCATTAGATTTTCAAGGTGAGCATTTGTTTCTAAGTATACCTTGTCGGTTTTAGCCACTGGTGGTTTGAAGCCATTTTCCCCCTGATACTGTCTTGATTGATACACACTTAGGGCTTTTCCCACATAGAACTTCAATGACATTTTCTCTACTGCTCATGATTGTCATGCTTTGTTCTTAAACAGTAGGAAGCCTGTGGTTTTATTTCCTCCAAGAGAGCAGCCTTTCTATCATTTATGTGTAGGTCTGAAAAGTTTCTTTTACACTGTCTGGTAGTTAATAGAGACCTGTTTCTTCTAGTTGCTTAATTTTGCCGTGCTTTTAAGAAGCTAAATACTGTTTAAATCTTATGTAGTTTGAGAGTATATGTATTTTTAGAGTTAGCTGCAGTTTCACTTCCTTCTTCATGCTTGGTATCCTAGTTTTATCTTGCTGCACAGAACTACTTACATGAGTAAAGTTTTCAGAGGTGGGAGTTTTGGATACTGACTCCTCTGGGAAGAGGCGGCCTTGGATATAGTTGTGTCAGGAGGGATGGGCAGCTGGAAGAACTGACAGACTGAACTGGCTGAGAACTACTGAATGCTGGGGACAGAAATGAACATTTTAATTGGGGTCAGAATGGGTTGTCCGGAACCTGATAGACAAATTTGTTTTGAAAACGACTGATTAAGAAGAAGTGGTTTTGTTAAAGATCCTTTGAATAGTAAATTTGTCTTTTGGGCTAGCAGAGTTTGGGGGAGAACAACAGCCTTATTTAGCATTTCATAATTAGGAGGAAATAAATCACACTGACTGGACACCAATTTGTTGGCTATGGTATATAAATTGATGATGAAACAAAATTTTTTGTTTGTTTTGCATGGGAATGGTTTGTCAGCTGGAAACAATCAGCATAAACTCAAGAGCCAGGTATTTCAGGTAGTCTTCAGGTGAAGATAAATAAGGCAAATAAATATATATCTGATTTTTTCTCACTGCAGAATAATTCATTTTGGTATTTTTTCTTCTGGAGAGCTGTACTTTTTCTGCCACTCTTGATGTTTTTCCTGCTGTTTTGTTCCCTGTCAGAACTACTTAGCCAAACCTCTATCAAGGTGTGGCCTATATTTTATGTAACATGGTTACTGATGTAATTCTACACTTGTATATGTGTTAAAAATACTCCAAATGCAAACAATATGTTAAAAACACATGCCTAACCTACTTGAGACTGAGAAGCTAACAGTAACACTTTGGAATGACAAAGAATATTCTGCAATATGAGAAGGAGGGGACCTTCTGCAGAATATTCCTTTCAATATCATTCAGGCATAACCCAAAGGTGTCTGTCTGTTCTCAGGAGATCAGGGTTTAGATATATTTGGTTCAAGTGTTTCTGTTCGCAACCATTTTTGCACATCATTCATGTAAATCTTAAAAGGTTTTCAGCCAAGCATGAATGTTCTCTTTGTTATTGTTGCTGAAATCACTGCAGCAATATTCAACAAAGTAACACCTGCCTGAAAGTCACCTGAAGTGTTTTCGCTTAACCTTGTAGGAACCACAGTTTAAATCCTATATGCATGAGTTTCAAATTTGAACTCCAAGGTCTGAGTATACTCACTTTGAATGCTTCTTCAGCCCTTTATAGGAGTGGAGTCAGTATTTGGATTCAAGTACAGAAATTAAACTCCATGTGCGGTTCAGACATGTTTGGATCCTTTGGTTTTTTAT
Organism: Eulacestoma nigropectus; assembly: GCA_013397775.1. Taxonomy (NCBI): domain Eukaryota; kingdom Metazoa; phylum Chordata; class Aves; order Passeriformes; genus Eulacestoma; species Eulacestoma nigropectus. The sequence continues at coordinate 2,639,371 of VZTE01003316.1, read as the reverse complement.
TTGGTTAATGTGCACTCCTTACCACACTGACTTACAATTATAGTTTGTCACCTTACTTGATTTCGAGAAATTGTTTCCACAAACATAATTATTAGATGAGTGACACGTTTACACTGATCAAAGTATCTGTCAAATTGTGTTTTTGTGATGACAATAAGGCCAGAGAGCTCTGTGAGACAAAATTAGATATTTCATGGTGTTTTTGAGAGTGGTCACAAAGGCGTCCTGTGACATTGTATATTTGCTTTGTGGCATTTTTGTTTGTTTGTTTGTTGGGTTGGTTTGGTTTGGCTTGGCTATTTTTTGAGGGGAAATAAAACCCTCCTGTGCTTCCAGGCATAAAACATAAAACACAGACTGGAGGAAGTTTTGTCTAAGGCAAGTCATTCTGTTTCTGAGCTTTTAGCCTCAGAAACTGGCCAGTGCTAGAGAGGGGTTCCCTGGGACCCAGTCCAAGAGGGGCCATTGATATGTCAGTTAATTTCTTATTCTGAATATTAGTTGTACAGCTAAAGAGAAAGACCCTCATTTAAGTTTGCTTCTAATACTAAAAAAAAAAAAAAAATAGAAAATACATGATACTTTGTTCTGGAGAACATTTTTACAATAGTTGTTGCCAAACCATAGAACTATTAAATAAGAAAAGGAAAAGAAACATCTTGTTAGTGAAAAGCTGTGCTACAAATGTCACCAAAATGATGCCTCAGCAATGATGAATTTTGTATTACCATGTCCAAGGACATAAATTTTGCTTTCCACATTTGCAGATTATTTGGAAGCTCTCATTTCCATTGTGGCTGCAGTATTCTCACTGTTGTCACTTCTGTTTGAATGTTGCTATTTTGTTAAAAAAAAAGTCTTTAAAAATGAGCTTTATTTCAACTGTGTTTCGCTGTGAGTGGAAGAGTCTTCTCTTGTGAGCGTACTGACAATTAACCATTTTTTGGTTTTTTTTAATGACAGAAGCTCGATTTCTGTGTATTGACAGAACGGCAGGATGTTGAGAGCATTACTATGGCAGGACAGATTCAAAAGAATTTGATGAAACCTTACACAGAAAAAAGATTGCCAGTTGGATTTTGAAGTTTGGTTCTTCTGCCCTTCCTGGATTATTCAATCATTTTCTTTGCAACATTTATTTTGTTCAATGCTGTCCCTAGGTGGTTAATCAGCTCACCTTCCTGCCCTCTGCATTCTCTTCCAGTGAACATTTGGCTTCAAACCAATCCTCATCTCCAATTTTACCCAATTTTGTGTATTTGCCTAGGGGTACCTTTTTTTTTTCCTTTTGTTCCGTGACCCCTGAAGAAGAAAATTTAGCTCCTTCTCTCACTGATGCCTGTGGTAGTACATTCCTGCCCCTGTGATTTTCAGTCCGGGAAATGAAGCCTAGTTTGATGCTTTTCTTCATAACGCCAAACTGTTTAGCAGAAATTGATATTTATGATTTTCTGTTTCTCCAACCAGAGGTATTTGCATAAACAAAATTTACTTTGGGTAGATCTTATAATAATAAATTCAAAATGACTTTTTTTTTTTCTAATGTGAAGGGGCAATAATTTTTTAATACCACATGTAAAGTTTAAAAGGAATAATAGTGTATATTGTAAGAGATAATTTCTTAATCACTATTAAATTCATAGTCACTCAACAGTTTATGAGAATTTATAGGCCAGTTGTAAATTCATTAAGTAAATCTTCTAGGTTAATAAGTCATAAACCTAAGCGTAATTCTTAGAGGTATTTTATTGTGTTGGTATCTCAGAATCACAGAATGGGTCAGGATGTAAGGGCCAACAATTCGTTGGGTCCCACCTCCCTGCTCAGGCAGGGTCATCCCAGAGCACGTGGCACAGGATTGCATCCAGATGGTTTGGAGTGTCTCCAGTGAGGGAGACTCCACACCCTCTCTGGGTGATCTGTTCCAGTGCCTGGTCACTGCACAGGGAAGAAGTTTTTCCTCATGTTCAGGTGGAACTTCCTGTGCATCTGTTTCTGCCCATGTCCTTTTGTCTTATTAATTGGCAGATATAGTCTTCCTCTATGAAAAATAAAATACTACAATTAAATAAATCTCTGCCGAGAGTATTTTGTGAAACCTTGACATGCTAAAGAATATTGTATGTTCTTTATTTTGCAGTTTGAGTACTGTTTCCTGAGTATGGTGGATCTGCCATGGGAAATTCACTGTACAGAAGGGTGGAAGAGGAAGAAGGTTCGGGTAGCTTGGTATGTGCCGGAATGAAGTCAGTTGTATCTAAGGATCAAACTCACAAAAGAGGTCAAGGAGAGGTTTATTGTGGGGAAGAAAGCAAAGAGAACATTTGGAAGAGAGCAGTTATGTTCAGATCCCTCAGACCATACCCCACTTCAAGGAAGTAGCAAGTGGACCTTCTTACATACTTTGTGTATGTCCTTTCCATCCTTTGTGTCATTTCTACTTCAGTTGCATCTGAAGACCTTCAGATGAAGTAGCAGCCGCACTCTGCTAGCTCTTGACGAGCTACTGAACAACTTTTTCTCATAAACTTTAGCCCTGTAAAGCAGAGTGTTTGCCCAGACTCCTTGAAGATGCAAACCTCTGTGGTTTTAATGGAGCTGTTAGCCTAGAGAAACAGGCCTCAGGCACTGTATGTGGGATCTGAAAGGTGGACAGAAAGGACTGGGGATGAAGAACAGCAGAGGAAAGGCAAAACAACACTCCTATATAATGCAGGGTATGTCTTCATAGCTGTCTAAAAATAACAGCAGAAGCAATTACAAAAGTAACAACAACTTATACAGACAAACACGAACTATCTTCAAGCTAGAAATCTTGGACAGTGTTAACTTTACCTCTGTTTCCCTCATATTCCTTTAAAATTAGACCAAGACAACACTTCTTGAGTGTTCATAATAGGAAGTCTTGTACCATCTGATGGCTATTATGTGATTCAAATGATATCACATTGTCTGGGACAGCAATTGTGAGAGATCATTGCGCATTTGAGTTTTAACTTTATATGACCTCAAACAGCTTTCAGCAAAAGCAGCAGAATCTGTAAAGACAGATTCCACATCAGAAAGAGGGTAAACAAACAAAACAGTACCAGAACACAGTGGTTCATATAACCATGGCATCTTGTTGCATTTTCATCAAAACTAAAAGAGCTACAGAGGAAAAAAGCCAAGGAAAGACAAACCCTTATGAAAAATAAGAGCAGCAATAAGAAAGCAGACTGAAAAAAATAAAGCATTTTTTAAAATAAACTGCAGCACAGATATATATACAGAGAGTAGAAGAGATGTGACACACAGGCTTTTAAGAAATAGAAAAGGAATAACAAATGTTCAGTGTTTTACCCTCAACAAATTAATTTGTCAGGAGCTTGAAGAGTTCTCATGTTTGGTGGGGGCTTTTTGTTGCTTTTGTTTTTTTTTTTTTTGGAAAGGTTGTTTTCACAGAATACCCTATGTGTGCATAACAAGTAATTTAAATCAATGTTGTACACTGTCTTTAGGCAATTATTTTCTCTGCTATTTGTCAAAGGTAAGAAGTAAATTCCAAGCAGTTTTGAATTGCTATTTTGTTGTAATTATCTTTCCCTTTTAAAAAGATACTGTGATTTATGATGCAAAATGAGTGCTTCAGGGTTACTTTCTGGCATTCATTATGTCAAAGAAAGAAACAATTAAAACCCAGGTACATAAGAGAGTGGTACACGCGAGAGTGTGCAGCGCTGCCTGAAATTAATTTGAAAACTGAAGATTTATTAAATGCACTTTGTGTACTTGATAGCAGCATTCGATCTGTTGGCTGCCATCTGAGTACAATGCCTGCCTCTGCTAAAAATTTTAAACTCTGCCCACATTGTTTGAACGGTCTCATAACAGTGTGTGTGTCTGTGAACAGTGTCTGTGTGTACCCGTGCATGTATGTGTGCTCAGCTCTCTGCCAGGGAGCCAGGGACCACATTCCTAGGATACAAGAAGGTTAATGGTGCTCCACTAAGTGTGGCTCAGGGGGAAGAACATTAATATTGTTGTCCAGAGACGTGAAAAAATGCGCAGCAATAAGAGGTATCTTAAAAGTAGTAATTGAATCCCCTCTTAGGGTTATGTTTTCTGAGTTTCTCTGTTTGGAAGGAACCAGCTGTGTGATTTCCATTAGTATCCCGTCAGAATTTTTACAGCTTCTGGACTACTGCTACCATAAATCCCACTGGAAATGCTTTAACTGTACCTGTCATCAGCATCCTAGCCAATAATATCCATACTAGTTTGTTTTCCCCACTTGACATATCTTCTCTGGAATTCCAGGTTCATGGAGCCACGGTACAGTGCAGTCTTACAAAAAATTAAGGAGGCCACAAATTTCCTTTCATTGCCTTTACTTAAATATTAGAATATTCTCCAATTTGGAGCTTGGGGGCATGAAATTAGTCATGAAATTATTATATTTAAAAAAAAAAATACCGAATAGGGTTTTTGGTGGATTTTTTGTTTTCTTGTTTGCTTTTGTTAAGAGATGAGTCTGAAAACTACTTTTTTCTGAAATCCTTGACATACTAGGAACATGAGGAAATACTCACAAAGTATTTTTAGTCATTAAAAGACTAAACTCTAATCTGCTAAAGACATTCTAGGGACAGGCAGGAATAAATAAAAGCAAGCCCTGTTTTGACTGAAAGGAGGATCCTCTCTCTCTTTTGCACTCCCACTCTCTTTTTCTTGCCATTTGGTGGATTTTTATCTTAGGAAGCTCTTGTCTCCAAAAATGTAATTAATTACTCATCAAAGATGACCGTGCCTCAAGTGCTGGAGCAGGACCCAGTGACTTCTGAATCTGGCTGAATTATTCTATTATTCTGTTTTGATCTAACTTCACTGAGAGTACAGATTGTGATGTTCTTATTGATGACGGCCTTCGGTCTGTATTACACCTTAGCCTTCCAAACTTCTGTGATTTAGGAGAGAAACTTTTTGTTTAAACATGTCAGTCAAAAATAGCACAATACTTTTCTGCTGGTAAGTATCCTGAAGATGTTTTGGATAATTTGGAAAGCAGTCAAGAGAAAGTATATGTGCTTTTTAAACATCATCATGGTTCCCTTCTCCACACAAGTCATCACCCAAATAATTTTGCGCACTGCTGTACATCTTATCGTTAATTTTTAATGGGTACAGTTGGTAGCCTGCACATTTCTGCACACTTGAATCCACTACTAATCAGTATATATTCACTGATTATACAAGCTGCTTTTCATAAACTCCAGGACAGCCTGGAGAGCTGATGACATCAAAATGAAGAAAAGCATTTCCTTTTGATGTCAGCTGTCCTGCCACAGCTTGTTGGATTGGTGTTCTGTGCTTGTCTATGCTGGGCTTCTCTTTGTCCAAGTTACGGTGTTCTCTGATTTTCCTTATTTAGAAGGGTATCAGCAGTAGAGTGATGCCAGAAGTCACAGTGATCCACAATGCACTTGTGGATATGCTAAGCTCAAAGAAGGATATTCCTTTATTAGTTCTAATAAATTTGGGTCAGATTTTTGTCTTACCTTGTCAGCATGTTGGATACAAGAAAAAGACTGGTAAATTCAATTATATCAGACTTCTATATTGGTGGTATACAGTTTGTATCTGCTTTTAAAGCACTGAGTGCAGGTGAAATAACTCACATCCTTCTCCTCAATTAATATTTGATTGACTGATTTCCTTATTCTGATCTTTGGTTAAGGGATCCTATGTTTCATATAGATAGAGTTGCATAGTGGAGAGAGTATTTTCATTGTAATTCAGGTCAGTAATGTGTTGGTTTTGGGTTTTTTTTTTGCATTATGCAACCAAGAATCAGAAGAGAGTAGGCTGCCATCCATAAGGCAGCACAACTTTTCTTTCTATTGTCGGAACTCACCGCATACATTTTATGTGTTTGATATTAATGTTTGCAATAGATCTCAACTAAAATGCATAAGGCAATACACTAGGAAGAAGCATTTTGACATTATATCAATTTTAAATCTTTCTCTCTTCCTATGCTATTTAAGCATAAATGACCAAGCTCCCTTTATAAAAAGTTTGTTGAGCACATTCTGAATGGGAATGCCAGCCATGCTGCTGGACGACATACAGATGGTTAGTGAGCCCTATTGCTCTATTCTCTGTTCTTATAATTTTCTTGGCTTTGGTTCCACATTTTTCAGTGCTCTTCCAATATTTGCAGTCCCTATGGAATGTGTCCAGCTGAGTGTATTAATTCTACTTTTGTTCATACTCCTTTCTTGCCTCTACTCTGAGTGACAGAGCACCACTTCAAGCACGACTTCATCCTTGTGCATATCTGCCTGCAACTCAGCCAACACTTCAGAAATCCTTTATCTTTCCAGATTTTTCCTGACTAAAGATAGATTTTGCTCTATGTTGCTCCACCTAGGTCTTGGCCTATTACACTCAGACTTTGGCTTGAGGCTTTGTCTTTTTCCTGAGATCTTGTCTTATTCCATGGATCATAAGTGTCCGTCTTCATATAGACACTAACCAGATTGAGAATGGGTTCCTACAGATTCGAATCTCTTTATTCAATGTATGGGTCAAGAAAACAATTTGAACAAATACTCATAATTCTATTTTCTTTGGTAAGATGTGCACCCGTTCTTTCATGAACATAGTTGAATCTAAACTATACCATCTCACACCACTAGAAAATTTCAGAGGCAGATAGTCTCTGGGGTTCCCTCCTAATAAAAATTTCTTTCAAATAGAGACTTACCGAAGTTCAGAGAATATGAAACTATGGAAGCCCTTAGCACAGAAAGACAGAGCTTGCTTTTAATTATTTGGAAATAATTTTAATTTTTTATGGGTGGAGATATAGATGAAGTAGAAATATTCAAGTAGAAAATAGAAGTTGAAATCTATTCATGTTTATGCAACAATGAAAACTGAGCTTGGGTGTTATTTTTCAGTGGTGGAACCTGTCTGCACAAATGAGATTTCCCTCTCAGGTTGTGTCTGTATGAGTCTTACATGAACACTTTTCCCTCACTTTTCTTAACAGATAAGCAGTTCTAGTTCAAGCTGGTAACATTTTATTGCATATCACAAATGGGAACTGGGAAAAAAGAAAGGTGAATACCATTCACTGAAATAATATTTACTTTGTCAGTTTGAATAACATCTGCACTTGCTGCTTCAGTCTTTCTACCAGTATTTGACCTCCATTTCCTCTCCTATCTCTACTGATTATGAGTTATTATTTAAGCTTTAAACACAAAAGTCTATTACTGGTTTTGACCTTGGTCATTCATGTATCTTCTATATCAAGGTCTCACACTTACCTGTCCTCTCATAATTTAAACTGGATTTCATATTTATCAGGCAGTCAAAAATACAGCTACAGCACAACTGGCTCTTGACTTTTGACAGACATTAAATAATCCATAATGAAAAAGGCAAAGTATTTACAGAAAAGACAATATGAAATATGCTCAATTATAGGAGGTCTCTGGTTTTTCACATTTACCTTCTGGATACCTTCCTATGAATTTGATGCAGGCTCTCTTGAACCAAGAAAAGGTGTCACTTTCACAGAAGCAACATTCTAGTGAAAATACACAAATCCAGCCAATCCTCAAAACTCAGGATCAGGTCTATGCTCTTGGAAGTAGATTTTCCTGCTGTTGTTATTTCTGGACTTGGAAGCACATTTCCAAAAAGTAGACATCACCCTTAGAGCTATGGTAAAAACTGTAGCCATTGTACCAACTGGAGTAGTCATGGAGCTATATGGCAGAGGGGCACATGGCAAGAGGGAATAGCTCTGGGAAGTTTTCTAAACTTCTCTTTGAGGATGAAGTGCACAACAATTTTGAAGTATTCACCCTCAAAGAGAGGATGAAGTCATCTTGATGAAACTGAGGAAGATGACTGGGGTTGTGGGAGAGGCATCTGAAGAAAGACAGGCACGTAAACCCAGACATTTTCAGACAGGTCTGTACTCCACGTGTTTGCACTCTCTCCTCCAGGTATCCAGTGTTTGGGTACCAGTCTGGCCACTGGTTTTAGCTTGCCCAGGCAGAGGAAGCTGGGAGTCTAAGTCATCTCTCATTCTGTGGCAAAGCGTGTGGGAGGCCCCAGGAACAAAACTCCTTCCCCTCCCTTTCTTCCTGGACTCCCAGTTCCTGAAGTGGGAGACAAACATCCAAGCAATATTAAGTAATTAGATGTGGAAATTGGCATTATTTTTGTACCAGCTTTATAGAAGTAGCTTCAATCCTTGATATATGAAGGAAGTTTGTGCAGTTGGTGGTTTCTCAGGACAGGAGATAGCTGTTCTGCTCCACTTGCAATGTGCAAGTAAGGTACTCATTAAGTCTTATCTTGAAAAATCACCCACCCTTTTTGAAGTTTCATACAACGGGCTTGTAATGTTCATGTGAATGATTGAAAGCCATCTTTTGAGCATGCTAATGTGATTTCATACATTAAATTGTCTCTTAATAACAGTAAAACCGTGTTTTCTCTCATGCAGGGTTTATACATTTTCTTTAGTAATTATAAGAGCAGGCCATTTCTTAGATAATTGCAAACATTCACAGTTCATATTTAAGTTTATGCATAAGGATGTGATAGGTACTGTACATTTCATGCTTTGTGAAAGGTTCACTCTGATATGTATCTTTTATGCACAGCCATTGATTGATGTGCCAGAGACTAATAAATTTTGTCTGAAGACTTTCACTGCAATCTGATTCCTGTTCATTTGCATATGACTTCATTTTCTGAGCAGTGTGAGAGTGCAACTATTTCTCAGTAGCATTAAACTGACCTGAATCTGACATGGAGAGATTACTCCTGGGAGGTGACAGAGCAGAGATATATAAGCACCACTGATAGTACTGAGAGGACTCAGGCCTATCTCTGTGTGGTACAACTGATTTTGTAGATAGCACAACGCCACTCAAAGAATAAGGTATAATTTGGCTATTCTAAAATTAGAGAATATTTTTATTTTAATCTCTGAATTCTGATGCTATGTCCAGCTATAAAGAAGTGTTATGGTATTTTTTATGAAGTATTTGGATGCTAAACTAAAGATCAGATCAAAAAAAACTACACAGGGCAATTAATATTTCTGATTTCAAAAGAGGATTTATCAGAGTACAGTAAATAAATCCTAGAGACATGTATTGGGCAATAACGAAAAAAGAGATCTTGAATAATTGCTAATTATGTGAATGCTGCAACAAATAGAACTCATAGAGGAAAAAGGAAAACATGACCATGCAATTTAGACTGTGTCATATAATTTGTGTCAAAATACCAGAAATTTTCACCAGAATTTTATATTATTACTTTCTAGACTTTAAATGCTTCATACTAGGACTTTAATAATGTATTAAAATCACTGTTATTGCAATTATTTATTGGGGGGGGGATTGACAAAAACATCTTTCAGACACCTAGTTTTAGGTCAGTTTGACTAGACTGACTCCAACAAAGATGTAGAGGTAACAAATGAAAGAATTCTCCAAAAGGTATTTCTCCACATTTGTATTAGGCCTAGGATACTTTAGCAGGTAAAATCTCACATGACTCTACTGAATGTGCTCAGAGTGCATCAGAGAGACTATTCATTTTAGTAGATTTTATCTTCCCTGGAAACAGCCCAGCAATATCTGCCATGGTCCAAAATACTTGTTAATACAGAAAAGCTCCAGAGAGGATAGCAACAACAATGTAAGAACTCAGTTTATTGATACAATAATAGGTAAATTGTCTGTTTTATTAGAAAGAAGTTAAAAGTTGGTATAAAAAGTGAGGGAAACTAAATGACTTTTATAAGAAGATCTTTCTAAATTGTGACTCATTCTGCAAACAGTACCTTTGATAAATATATGAAGAACAACAAATGAATAAACTGTCACTTAAATACAAGCATTCTTTAGGGCAGGCCCGTATCTTTGCAGAGAAGCTACTTTCTAACATCTGGCAAATACCTATTCCTTACTTTCATTTGTTGAGGTTTTCTTCTTTCTTTTTCCTCCCAATCCTTACATATAACATTCTTAAGATTTGGATCATTCAGTTGTCAAATTTAAGTATGAAAGTTAAAAAAAATAAGGCCTCTGTTCATGTTTATTGAATGTTAGGCTAGAACTGGGCAGGTTTTGGGCAACTACGGTAATTTCATTGTGAGGATCAATTCACCTTTGTCCACTGTCATGAAGAACAGGAGGTAAGTTAATCTTAATGTAGTAGTTTTGATAAAGGAAACTATCTTAAATTATCTGAAATATTCATGTTCATCCCACTGGAGTTTAATTTGTAATATCACTTGGTTTTGTTCACACAACTGCTGAAGCTGTAGCTCATTTTCTCTGCTAGTTTAATTTTTATCTGTAACAAGCAGCCACCCCTCACCTTGCTGGACTGTGCACTGATTTATGTATGTTCCTGCCCCTCCAGTTCTGAATGAGAACTAGCAATGTTTATTAGCAAAGAAAATTCTCTCTGCCTTGTCCTTCCTAAAAACACAGTGGCCAGTATTTTTGGGTTTTTTTCCACATTACAACCATACAACTGTTCTCACTGGTTTTCAGCACAGCAAGTTAGAACAGATCACCTCTCTACAAGGAGAATTTCCAGTTCTTTGTGCTTATTACCTTGATGTTTAGAACCAATGAATAAGCAATTAATTTCCTTGTTCTTTTCCACCTCTTACACAACCCCCATGTATCACCTTGAGTCTGACACATATTTGTCTTCCCTCCCACCACCACAGTTAGCAGGTGATGTTTAAGAATAAAAACAGGAAATGTAGGACTGAAACCATCTTACAAAGCATAAATTGTGGCACGAACGGACCATGTGATTACTGCAATGAATCCGAAGGACAAACCTATGAGAATAAATCCTCTTCCCGTGCTTTTTTGCCAGGGCCACGTTTTCCTTGCAGGCTAAAGAACAGGGAAGAAATATGGTGGTTGTCTATTTACCAGTTTAATCAGAGGAGGTATTACAGCTCTGGTTCCTCGGGCTCCCAGGTGCCCTGAGTATCAGTGGTACATGAGCAGTGACACTGTGGTCAGTATAAATGCACTACACAGTCACTCACATGGTTAAATCTGGCCCAAGGTTCAGAAACCACTGAGATACTCTGTTCCTTGTTGGAGAAGTATGTTATGGGCACGATTTCATGTAATTTGTTTAGAGTCTGCCCCTGTTTTCCTGCATTACAAAGCCATTGTGACTACAGTAAAGAAATAGGCAAGGAGACAGCACCTCCTCTGGTGCCAGGTGAAAAGGGACCTGGAGATCCAAGAAAACATCAGGAATATATGGAGGAACTCGGAATGAAGAAAAAAAAAAAAAAAAAAACAACCAAAAAACCCCCAAAAGCTTGTATCATTTTCTAGAGCAGAAAAGGCTTCATTTGACACATTGCTTATAAACAGAACATTACCTTGCAACAAAAATACCTGCTTGAAAGCTGAGTAGGAAAGAGTTGACTCCAACTTACACCTAGGACATGGAAAGGTGACGATGGTTGTCAGAGATCACAGTGTGTGTGACGGGAGGAGTCTTGCTTTCCTTTGATAGACTATCCTAAGCTATTAGGAAATGCGAACCCCAGGAATTCAGTCATCTGATGGAAAGGGATACTAGAAATCCTTATTTTAAACCAGATAACACAGCTCAAATGTCACACATCGAAGCCTTGCAGTGAAGTGCTCTGAAATGAGATGCAGGCTGGGATTATTAATAGGAACTATTCAACAAGTGTATTTATGAGAATCATAAATAACTCACAAACAGGGAGGAGGGAGTGAAATTAACCCAATCAGCAATTCGTTATAAATTATTTGCTCGCTCTTAAAGGAGAGTCATGAGGACCAGGGTATCCTGCAGTCTCAAAAGCAAGGTGAGGTGCAGTCAGTCAGCACAGGTAGCCTGGGGAACAGGAGTTGTAACAAGACCAGACTCTGTCAGGGACCTATTCCAGCCTGGTTTCCTTGTGTGGGACATAAAGAAATACCCAGAAAAATGGGGGAGAGAGAAAGCAAAAAGGGAAAGGTGGAAACAAGCAAACAAGCAAGTAAAATTCAAACTCAGACCAAGGTGCCCATGGAATTATTTTCAAATATTAAGGAGTTTTCTTTTATGAATTTTTCCCCTGACATTTTAGTTGTGGCCTTTAACTTCATGAACTCCATAAGGGAATGCTCAGTCTAAATATCATTTTGCCTCTCCCCTTTTGGACAGCTGGGGTCAAATTCTTCTAAAATAAATTTTGGAGAGAGAGACGTTATTTGCTGCATATCTTATGACAAGTTCTATAAATGGAGTGACAAACTTTTGCTGATAGCCAGTTCCGTACAAATCCTTGTCTTACCCAGTTTATTCTGCAGAGCTAAATTCAAGTCTGCAGCCAATTGATTTAGATGTTAACCCTCAGCATTGTCTATTCACTAGAAGCCAATGATTCTGAGGTTCAAGCAAGTTACTAAGCTGATTTAAAAAAAAATCCAACAAACTAAAATACTGGAAGTTGATGAGGATCCCATTTTTTTTTTCTATTTTTCTCCTTACATTAATATAATTAAAAATATTTTCTTCAGTTACTGCCAGCTTCTGAATAAAATTCCGGTTTTGATATAAAATCAGCAGGAGGTAGAGTGTTCACCATTTTCACTGCTAATTTCCATTAATTTTTACCTTTCCAGCTAAAAATATATATCGCATTTTTTTATTTTCAGTTTCAGCTTTCAGTCATCAATTCCTTCTACATTTCTGTTTTTTCCTCCAGTAGATTAAAGAATCCTTTGTTCCCTGGTGGTTTTTTCCCTATACATATGGTTATAAATCATTATCAAATCACCTTTCAATCTTTCTTTTTATAAGCTTAACAAAATGAGTGCTTTAAATTTCTCACTGTAAGTCGTCACATATCCAGCCATTAAATATTTTTTATGGCTCTTTTTAACACCCTCGCCAACATCCTTTAAAAATGTGGAGACCAGAGCAGCACAGAGTATTGCAATAACAACCAAACAGAGGTAAACGCACCTCCCTCTCCTCCTGTGTTTATACACCCATGGCTGGCATTAACCCTTTTCCCGCAGCTCTGCAAAGAGCCTTTTGGAGTCATATATCTACTGTGACCCCTAAATTCCTTTCAGAGTCACTGTTTTCCGAGGCAAACTGCTCCATTCTCTAGGCTAAACTTGTACTTCTCAGTCTGTTATCTGACATTTGGTGAGACAGAATGAAACACGTTTTGATTGAAGGGTACCCATTTGCCAAGTAAAGTAGCTCCTGCAGTCATTTTTTTTTTCCCCATGCCATCAGTCCTCACCTCTTCTGCAAGATTATCAGAAGTGATTTTTTTATTCACTTCCATGTAGTTGCTGTAAATGTTTTCAAAGTTTGCTGGTAAGATCATTCTCAAATCTCAGGCAATACAAGCAGGGAGAGGTTGGCACCACAGGGTAAGAGTGAGCTTCGTTTCAGTCATGTGCAAATTGTCTACTTACAAATGCCTCTCAACACATCCCCCAAATGCATCTCTGCTTTTCACACAGCGGAATGAAGGAAGAAAGAACAACGTTGATGGAGGAAAAGAGGTGTAGAGAAGTCAGTAGGCTTGCTCACAATTATGCTCAAAAATGATGAATGGAATTCCCATTTCTGTGTCTTATTATTTGTACTTCTTGCCTAACCAGCCATAACCTGTCTAGAATTTTTGCCTCTTTCTCTGTGTGTTTTCCCTTGTTCTCAGACATGAAAAAAAGAAAAAAAAAAGAATGAAAATAAAATTGCCATCAGTTGGTTCCATCTGTCTGCCTTTCTAAAGGGAATATGTTACCTGAATAAGAATTTACAGTAAGTAGTAGTTGTATGCTTAAATTCTGGAAGCTGCTTTAAGTAGACTATAGTCACTCCTTCTACCTTTAAAATAACATTTTTTTTGTGTTTCCTTTAAGAAGAATTTGGATGCATTTGCTGCTGGTAATTTTTTTATAGCTGTGGGGATTTTTGTGTGTTTTGAGTTCTCTGGTCCGCAGCAAACCAGACTGGTTTGAATATAAAGCCACCAGGAGTTGCATGGATATACAAGCGTTGCTTGTGCCAGCGTCAGTGTTTTTTCCCAAATAAAGAGGAGTGTAAAGGTTGTGAGATGGAACATCTGGCTTGGAGCCAGGTCTGCTGGGAGATTCATGGACAAAAAGCAGAAAAATTCTGGGGAGGATGAATCATTCTAGGCTGGGAAAGAGGTAGGTCAGCCTCTGAGAGGAGGTTCTAGGGGAAGAAAGGCAGATCTGTCTAAATGATGGTGCAGATATCCCAGTGGGATTAGAGTGCCAGACTCAGAAACAAAGAGGCTAAGATTAGATTTGGTGCTTGCGGTCTCCCCTCCAGTATCGAGTTATCAAAGCTGCAGGAACTGATTCAGTGTGTGGATGTTACCTGACCTCGAGGTCACACAATAAGCTTGTTTCATAAGGCATACACAGCTTCCATCTCTGCTTTCTCATTCACTTTCTCTCTTGCTCTCCCCTTCCCCATGCTCTTTGTAGCCTCCAGTCCCAGACTTTCCCTTCGGGACCTTTATCACATCTCACTGACCTTGTGTCTCAGGCTTTGTCCCACCATCAGTAACCTTGCAGGCCCACACTCTTCTCCCATTGCTCCCTAAGAACCACAGTCCCTCCCATACAGCACTGCAATTCCCATCACTGTCTCTCTCTATTTGACCCTGGGATCTTTCCTCTTGTCCTACTGCTCGGCTTTATCTTCCCTATATTTGGCTCTGGGAGGTTTCCTTCTGCATCCCCCCTGAGTCCTTACCAGGATGTCACCAGAACAGACTCGGATTTCAGGCATCTGCTGCACCAGGTATGACCTGAAGTGTCTTAGAAGACGATCCAAAGCCATTCTTATCCCCAGCAGGAGCACTGCCGGAGTGGATGGTAACTTTTGGGAATATGTAACTGATAAAACATTTAACAAATCCTTGCCAAGAATGCGTGGTGATTTCCCAAAGATGTATCAAGTTTGAGTAGACTTTTACAGGTAAGGCAAATCTCTCACAAAGGCCATTCTATCTTTCTATCTAACTTCTAATTCCAAATTATAAGAATGTTAGGGTTTCAAAAATAATATATTTTCTTAAAAAAAAAAAAACAACAAAAAAAACCAACAAAAACCGAACAAAACCCCGTGGCTTTAGAACATCTTTGCTTTTCCTTGTGCAGAAAAGTTAAGGAAAAGTTTTTTTAAAGGAGTGGTAAGATCACTTTGCCTAACTCAATCTGACTTTGTAGTAACAATTTTGAAACAAGGCAGAAAAAAGTCAATATTTCAGGATAAAATGAGTCACATCTTTTATTCTATATAGCCTTCAGTGTAACTAGCTGTTTGAAATTATGCAGGAAACCAGAATTAACACACTTGGCTGCTGAAGAAAAAATAAACCCAGCACACAAATCAATAGTATTTTCAATAACATCTGTGAATGCTGACAAATCACAGTTCCATGGCATACTCCCTAACCCAGTGGTGCAACTTTGTTCTAGTGATGTCTCAGAGGGTCAGCGACTCAAATTTCCTGCAGCAAATAGGCTTTTCTTAGAGCTCTTCTACCCAAACATTGACAGGTCCAAGGCTTGTTTAGTTATTGATACATGATTTTAACTTCCAAATCTTTATCTATCTCATGTATCAATTCCCCGTTTAATGGAGACTGGTTTTTGTCCTCCTGGATTTATCATTGTTCTGTAACAGTGTTTTAACTGCATTTCTAATCTGTTAAATCATATCTTGCAAATACAATTTATATTGATCTAGAATTCAATTTTTCTTAATTTGGTTTCTGATAGTATTGTATGAAAACATTTGCACAAGCAATTTAGTATGTATTACAAAAGGATGAGGTATCAAGTCTGATATTTCTTTTGTTGAATAGATAAATATCTATTTTATTCTCTTAAATTATCCTAACAATAAAAAAAAATCCGTATTACAAAGCAGCTTTAAAGAATTAGTAGTAGATAACATTCTTTCTGCAGTTATTTAAATAATTAGTTGTGGATACCATTCTCTCTGTAGTAATGCCATTGCTTCCTTCTCGATCTAGTTATTTAGAGTATTTACAGATAGCTTTAATTTGAAATACTAGAGACTTGATTTACCTGTTCTGATTTTTTACTCTGAATGCTTATGAAGTGAAACCTAAAATTCATTGTATGGCAAGAACATATAAACATATAAACCCTAAGAAATCTCAATCCTAAATCTTTGCATCAGGCTACCCATGGAACAAGCAGTAAATTCGTAATAAATACATTGATTTCAAAGTGTGTGTTTTGGGCTGGGAGACTTACATGAGAAAACAGTGTTTGGCCTATTGATTTCTGCCAATTATTTGTATTTGCCTATGTGTGAGCATTACACCAAACCTGTAGTTTAAAATAAAGTTTCTCAAGGTTGAGTCCACAGCTGTTATAAAGCATTAGGTTTTAGGAGGTCTCCCAAGTAGCAAATGTACATTAAACTCACCATTTAAGAAATGCTAGACATGGAAATGAGAGAAATCAGGTGCATTTTCTAAAGTTCACTTAGATAATCAAACAGCCTGAGAGCAAATGGAAACATCGAAGGTGTAGCTTGGTCCGTGGTGTGGTCTGTCAGAGATCTATGGTAAGACCACCAACCTAAAGTTTTAAAAGTAGCCTGTGTCCATGGATGTGAAGAAAGAGATTGCTGGGGTGAAGAATGTGCCCCAACTTGTCACCTTGGAGAGCAGTTTGAAAACTGATCCACTTCCTGTGTTGTTTGCCACAACAAAATTTAAGTCAAATATAACCTTATAAATACCATAGATTTTCCCTTATCACTAACAAGTAGTTAAAACAGATATATTTTCTGCAACCAAATTTAAGTCTGAGCAGTCAGCAAGCAGAATATATGTAGACTACATATTTTTTCAAAAATGTGTCTCTTTCCAAATCTCTGTGACAAAGTTGTTCTGAGGGTCCAAATTCTCAGTATTCAGTTACAATTTTGATCTTCCTTCAACTGCAGCATATACACAACATAGCCCCCCACTACTTTTTTTTGATGAGCACAAAGCCAGTGCAATGTGTATGACCAGAAATGTGTTTTGTGAATCAAAGTCTGGAAAGTAATAAAAAAGAATTTTAAAGAAGGAGTATCAATTACTGTATCTTCTGATCAAACTTCCATGGTTCAGAATTTCAGAGGTTTATTCCAGTAAACCAGCAAGAGTTTCTAAAATTTGTTTCTCCTGAGATTTAACTGCATCACATTTCCTCTACAGTCAGAGAAGTCGAATGTCTGAAGGCCAGCTGATTTTCACCACTATTATAGTGATCAGAAACTGAGGCCCTCAAAACTCGTGAGTCAACACCTTCTACCAGTGTTTCCTGACAAATTCTAAGATGCACCTGGCTGCCCTTGGCCTGTGGCACCATTCCAGCTTTTAGGAATCATTGGAACAACAGAGTTTCTTGTGCTCCTAACAACTTCCTGGGGTTTTTCAGTTAAATATTAAGGGCCAGAGGTCTCACCATCTCTATGGCAACTTAGGACACCCTATAGACAAAATTAACTGCCAGGTTTCCTGTCAAGTTTGACTCTTCAGCAACCGTGCAGCTGGGATGGTGAGAAGTTTGCCAGATTGCAGGAAATAATTATAGGAAAATTTCACAAAAATGCAAATATGTAAACCAAAGCTAATTAAAATAGAGAAATGATCATAGTAATTGACCTTTACAGAACTCATACAGTATGGACTTCAAATGGGAAAATAAGTGCAACCAGGTGATGGTGATGAAACAGTAAATATAATTCCATGATAACCCTCCCTTTTTCTGCATCTCATTGTAATTCTGCCTAAACACATAGCAGGCTGTGCTTCAGCAGTCCTTACAGAGAATTAAAGCACAAAATCCTTGTTGTAGGTTCTTTTGTCATCTTGGGGTTTTTTGGCAGGGTTTTTTGTGAGGGTTTTTTTTTGGGGGGGGTGGGGCGCAGGGGGGAAGGTGTGTGACTGCAGTTTTTTTGAGCAGATTAAGGAGAAAATTAGTACCTAAAGATCCCCAGCTGATGTAAGCTTGCTTCAACTCCAGTTTTTTCTTTCACCTATCCATTAAACAATCCCTGCCCCTGCCCAGGTTGCTGTGCTTCGTTCCTTGGAGTCCACTAACGCAGCAGAAATCAATCCACATCCTGTTCTCGTTGTTTAGTGAGTTAAAGTGACTCACACAGTGGTCTGTAAGTGGCAAAAGTTGACTGGCAGGACTCTACAGCCCCAGGGGGTGGTGGAAAAGGACCTGGCAGCAAACCATGAGATCACATCTGCTCAAACACAAGGGTTTGCACAAAGAGCCTTTTCTGACAGACTGACTGCAGAAAGAACTCCACAGCCAGCACCTTAGCTTTTCAGCTAAAAGTTGTGTGGTCTTTTTAGGAAGAATGTAGCAGTGCTCCAGAAACAATCTGGGCCTAACAAAGGAGCTATCCAGGTTTTGACCCCTGGAGATCCCTGTATTATGTCCTGAAAATTAAGTGGGTCATGTAAGAATTTGCAGGGCTTAACAGCAAAGCGATCCTGCTCATCCTACAGTGGGAGCAGAAAAAGAGCAAAATACTAAGTTTCAGGATGTGACACTTCAACACAAGATGATTGTTCCTCACATCTCTACCTCTTAATACACGAGGGCAGCGAAAACAGTGTGCTGTGAAGAACTTCTCCAGCAAAGGAGTGAAAGGTTTCAGTGAGAGAAAATGCTGTCTTGAAAGAGGAATGCTCTAAATACCTTAATAATGAATGATAAAATCAGAATTAAATAATATATTCTCTAGCTAGCAGTGTTATTTAGCAGGGATCAAAAAAATGAAGAAAAGCAAAAGCAAAAAAAAGAGATAAATGTTGTGACTTGGCAAAAAACTCCATACTGAATGAACTTTTTTATTAGTTCATCTGTCTTTTCAAGTGATATTTGGTAGTTAAGTGAATGGTGAAAGACACAAGGTGCTCCAGGAAAAACTTAGAAAACAATGAAAGGGGGAACAAAGATGCTAAAACTCCACTTAGTTACAGATGGAGATTCATTTGCAGCAGAAGGGACCTACCCTAAGCAGTGCTTCCAAAAGCCATAAAGCATAAAACCTTAAATGAGCTAACAGGTGGGGAAGGACTATACCTTTTGTAATTACTTTAATGTGGGGGAAATAAATTCATATCTTTAAATGTTAGCATTGCATAGCTGGGTCAATGCCTTTGGAATTACCTGCATTGTAAAGATCTTGTGGGTTAACACAATTTAGTAGTCTTAAACACAATTTCTGAAGTCCCGGCTGGATTCATGTATCTTTGTTTAAGGTCATAACCAGGTGAGTTTGTTCTGAATCATCTGTTTACACATGCAGTCTCTGGACTTCTGGCTTTTGTAGGAAAAAAAACCACCATAATTTAAAAACTACCATCTCTTTTTTTTTCCTCCTTGCATAGAGGATTAGACTAATAGAAAGTTTATCTTATTTAAATCAACAAGATTTTGTACATTATCTTAATCAGATTAATCATCAAGGCACTACAATAAGTTTCTGCAGCATATTTTCTGACATGCAGATATTGAGAGTTCATGTTTATTTAATTGCAGAGAAAAGAATGTTTTGCCATTTTTCTCTAGGAAAGCAAGAACCAACACAGAAATGCGACAGGCTGTAAATTTGATAAGATGTCTTGTACTGCAATTTTTTATTTATCCTCATGGGGCTCTTTGAGCTTTCCCAGATCTACCTTTTACCACAGAATCGCCTGATGTTCTTCATCAGCTTTTAAAACCAGAATTGTTACAAATGAGAGCTTACAGTGGCAGCCCTGGTTTATTTTATGCGATGCCGCCACATAATAATTGTCTTACATAAGTTTGGCAGCATTTCACAGCTGCACCAAGTCATGCTATTGGGAGGTATCCAGTTCCTAATGTTGAAAACTGCTTCTACACAGAAGCTGATTGAATAGGTTTGCTCACTAGCAAAGGCTCACTCATTTATTTCAGTTTTTAAAGGGAGGCCTGACATTATCCAATTTGTATGTCTGATGAAAAGTTTCATTAAAGGGAAGATAAAGTGGTGTGGAATGAAATCTGAGTGTTCACAAAGGGAAAAAAAAAAAAAAACAAATGAAATTTTCTTTATACATTATTTTTTCTAACCAAGAGACCAGAAAGAAGAGCCTTCTTAAGTTACAAATTTAAAGTAATTTCAGGTTTATCTGATACCTCTGAGACTCTGCCAAATTTTCTTAATCACAAAGCCTGTCTCCAAGCAGTTATGTAAAGCTCAGCTGGGGCCAGAGTGGTTAAGCCGAGGTTTAATGAAGAGCTCAGACTCTTCAGGATGGAGGTCGTACAGTTCAGCAAATCAACAGTTTATAGGGCCCAGGGTGGTCCAACTCACAGCTGGTGCCAAGTGTGCCCCTGGGACTCCTTCCTACTGCTGCCTGCAGTGCAGCCCCTGCCTCACCTCCCTGCCAGCGCCTCTTCTTCCCTTCATTCCCACAAGGATGCCTGATCCTTCCCCAGTTCATAGAAACACAGACCTACCTGCCTGTGTGGGGCAAACAGCTGCTCCTCCTGGCCCCCTGCACACCTTCAAACATCTGTCCAGGCAGGGGATCCCCATCCCTCCACCGTGGTAGCAAGATGCCGCACCCCTCTTTTCCATCAGCCACTATCTGGTTTGCTTGTCATTGTGCCAGCAGATGCTCCTGCTTCCCAGCTGCACCCAGCATGGATCCTTCCTGTATGTGCATCTGGAGTGAGCACAGGGAAAGCTCTGCACCTGTTCTCCTTCCTGTCTCAGAGAAGGCAGTGGCCATGTGGAGCAATTTATAAACGATTTTCGACCTATGTGTGTCTTTTTTATTCTTCACTAGCAGGTAGTGACGACACCATCACGGTTTCAAACCCTAAGTGACTCAGTTTGTGACATGCTGAGCAGGCTCCAGATGTGAACCTGGCACTGCCTCCACAGGAAACACGGTGTTACTGCTAAATTCTGCCTGGGCTCTCCAAGTAGCTGCAGTGAGTTGCAGGCGTCTGCATCTGTGCCTGAAGGCGAGGGAATCTCAGGCATTGAGACTCTTTCAAGCTTATAAAACCCATCATCTATGCATGGAAGAAGAATGTAGTTTCTTCTCTGGAAGAATGTGGCAGACACAGAAGACTTAAACACTGGATTAAACATACTGTGTGCGAATCTCATCATCATGGATCAGTTTGTTTCATGGGAATAGATCAGCTGATATTAGTACAAGGAAAAGCTAACAGAACTGAGACGGCCTTAAGTGCTCAAAATAGTAATAAAAAAATATATTCAAAGTTATTAATCTATTATGAACCTAGTAATGGAAGTGCTTACCTTCTGTTTTCACTTTCCCAAAGCTGCGCCTTTCTAAACTGAAAGGAAGCCTCTGCTGCATTTCCAGGCCTGGAACCCACTTACATTTCAGACCATCCTTCAGGGTAGATTACAGACAAGTCTGGGACTGCCTAACTTGTGACACAAAAACTTTGCCAGCTTTCATGGTTTTGTGTCAAACACAGCTCACGTGCTGTGGGACAGGCAGGAGGAGAACAGCGGGCACAGTACTGCTTCCTGAAAAAGCTTCTCCTTGCTCCTTAGGGAGCATGAGCCTTCAGCCAAGGGATCAGGACACTGAAAGATGAAACACAGGGCACAGTCTTCGCCTGAAGCAGTAACTATGAATATTATTAGATAAAATAAGTCCTTGGGATAGGAATGGAAATCCAAGCTTTCACTCTTTTCATGAAAATATTTAAACCTCCATGATGGATTGGAATTTAAAATCATCCCTGAACTCGGTGACCACTTCCTAGCACACCCTGCTTTAGCACACGGTATTTTGTAGCTCCTATTTTGAGAAGAAAAGTCATTTGTCTGAGAATTACCTTTGAAATACTCAGCTTTATGTTGCCATAGCTTCTTTGCGAAACTGCCTGTAGTGGTAACAAGTCTATGCAAGGTCCCATGCATCAGTCAATCTTACAACATTTTATTGACAGTGAAGAAGAGACACGAGTCATTTCAAAAGGCATCTGCTGTTTTAATAAAACAAAATATCCAAGTATGGAAAATGCTATATGAAGGAGACAGCATCTTCCAGCTACACAGTAAAATGAAAATGAAATCTATGTAACCATGGTCAAAGGAAAAATACAACTCACTTATAGTTATAAAGAATAAAAAGTTCTTGCTAGGTTATGGTCTTCAGACCAGGATCAGGTTGAGACAGGAAAGCTCATATGTCCAACACCTTTTTTAAAGAAATAAAGACTACACAAAAATAAGAACTTTTAACGCACCAGAATATTCTCAAGGTTGAATTGAAATATAGTTCACCTTTCAGCACTATACAAAAGACACTGTTAAAATAAATGGTGCTAATTTAGTGCGAGGGTAAAATGACCTGATTGACAGCTGTGGGGAATTTTGTTCAGAAAACAGTACTAGAAAGGCAAATTTCCCTACGTTGTCATCATCAATTCACCTTACCTAGAAAGAGCTATCATGGAGGTAATTACTGCGTCAAACCTACTCGTATTTTTTATCTTTTTTTGGTCACATCGCTTCTGCCTCACTGGGTTTTAGATTGATACTGTCAAGCTCTTTGCATCTAGTCCAGCAAGCAGGCATCTTATCACACTGGCCAGAATGCTCTGGGGAGTTGACAGATCCCAGACCAAACACCGGCATGATCGTTGCACTCAGTGCATCTGTGCACAGCCAGAGGAGCAGCACAGCAGCAAAACAGTCGGTGTGGACAGACATCCCGTGTCCACGCCGTGCCCATGCCGTGCCCATGTCCATGACTGTGTCCCTGCTCGTGCTCTGCCCGTGTCCTGCTCCTGCATGCAGCTGCTCAGACCAGCTCAGCCCAGCTCCAAGGCTGTGTCTGGGCTGGGTCAGGGATACCCTGGGCTGTCCCTTGTGGATGAGGTACTGCTGCAAAGGAACCTGGATTGGCCACTCTGAGCCTGCCCCACAGTGTGAGCCATGGCACAGTGCATTGGGGAGATCCCTAAATTAACCTCCCAAAAGGCATGCTCCCGGTCCAAGCTGGAAGGCTGACTGTCCTCGCTCCTGCACACCCCTCCAGCTACAGGTCCCGTTGGCTGGAATTAACTGCAGCAGCAAAAACATCATAGGAGCCAAATCCTGAAGAACTGGTTTAGTGGTAAGGTTTGATTTCAATATTTCCTTCTAATTTGTACTGAGTGCAGTAAGGAGGAGTCTCTGTGAGTACAGGCTGGAGCTGCTCTAACACAGCTGATTCCAGACAACTCCAACTGACCCAGCGTGGCAGCCACATAGAAGGGGCTGAAAGTGCCAAATGGAGACAGAGATCAAAAAGAGTCATAAACAGAAGAGGCAAGGTCAGAGGAGCAGCAGGAGGAGGAAGAAGAGGAGGAGAAGGTTTTATCTACCTGGCACCAGGCAAGGCATCCACTTCGGCCCATGCACATGGCCATTCCCAAAGGAGCTGCCACCATGGAGAGCCCACCCTGGAGCAGGGGAAAAACATGAGAAGGAGAAAACCTCAGAGAGGAACAGCTGTGCTTGTACTGTGACCCCTGGCCTGCCTGCACTGCTCACGTGGTGGAGTCTGGGGAGAACATGTGAAGCTGACCCTCGGAAAAGGAGGAAGGGTTGTTTTCAAGTTTGCATATATATATATATATATTTTTTTTTTTTACTAGTACCTGCATCAGCAACTAAATATTTATTTTAATTGACAATAAATTACACAGTTTGTGTCTGTCCACAAAGGTAATTGAAGTCCTTATCCTTGTCTGAACACAGGAACTGTCTTATTCTTGTTCTTTCTATTTTCTTCCCCTCATCCCACTGGGTGAGGTAACTGAGCAGCTGGGTGGGATTTTGGCTGTCAGCCAAGGCTAACCCACCACAGACTTTTTTTTTTTTTAATGAAAATTACTCGAAAATACCTACTTTGTGTTTTTTTGTTGTTGTTTTTGCTTTGGGGCATTTGCAAATATTCAAATAATTCCAGCTAAAAGAAGACTACTCTTAGTTTGGGATGTTTTGCATTTGAATAAAAGCATTCCCAAAAAATTGACCCTGATGGATAAAAGAGAAAGTTCTTCAAATACATCAAGTGAAATTAAGTTACTGAAAATGTTTTGTTAAGCTTTGGATGAGTCCCTTGGGGAAATTTCTAAGCAGAGCTCTGATGCCTCCATGTTCTCTACAGGTTAAAAGAAAATTTAGAATTGAAGTTAATGCTCTTTGAACCTAAAATCAATATGAACTCAGAATAACACAGCAGTGAAAAAGTGATTTTAATTCAAAACAGAAAGCAGAATGCATCCCTGGTCATTTTAGATTCAGAAAAATTAATTAACTTTGACACAAGTACAAGTGAGCTGGCTCATTGCATGTCTTTCGAAGTCCAAGACAATCTTCTTAACAATCTGCTTAGTATAATTGGAGTAAATGGAGAAATACATTTGAAAATGTCAGAATTGCAATCGATGTAATTGACCAGAAAGGGGTAACAGCTTTTTTACTCCCTTATGCAGCCAATGAAATGCTCTGTTTTAATGAGACTATCCCAGAGAGGTTTAAATTTAAAATTATAAAGAATACATTCAGCAGCCTGCAGAAGGTGAGATGGAATCCCATTCAATTCCTGGAGTTCTCAATGCAAACAGAAGTTGTGATGATAGACTTCAAAAAAAATAAGGTTTTTGTCCCACAGAGACATTAACTGATCTCAATTACCTTAGAGCTAATCAGTGTTAAGGATGCTGAAAGTTAATAGTTTTTGCTGGAGTACCATGGCTTATCTACATTTCTCTGATACTTCAAAAAAAGTTTTTTGCATGTTCTTTGTGCTGAAGATTAACCTTGTAAATATTCATGCTTAGATGAGGAATGGAAATACAGGATGAAGACACATGAAGAGCTTTGACAGTCATGTAGTGAGATTAAATATAAATTAGAAGAAAACTGTTTCAAAATGAAAACCAAAGTTTAAAAATCCACAATTCCATCATATATTTTTTTTACCAGGGCTTGCATTTATTTTGAAAAGTTCACATTATTAATTTCAGTCTTGAGAGCAACCCTTGTGCTCCAAGTAAAATTTCTACTGTTAACTGTTAAGGTGGACTTCTTAATGTCATCTTTGTCATGAAATGTATTGGTTTCTTTGGCTGAAAATGTGCTATGTTTTTGACACTGAATGAGCTAAAATTTCAAAATGAAAATGAAATTGTCTAAATACCACAGAAACAAGAGATCTGTAATGTGAATATCCTTTGATTCTTCACATATGAGCTGTTTGTCAGTGTTTGGTGGTGTTCTAGTTGTTGCTGTTCTTGTTAGAAGGTAATATTAACTACAATAATCATATTTATTTTACAAAAACACAGTAAACCCCAGTCTCTTCAACACAGAAATCTCACCAGATCTGACTTTGTTAGGTTTGTCTTTGTTAGGTTGGGTTTTTTTGGGGTTCTTTAGGTGTAGGTTTTCAGCAGCACAGTGTCCAGAAAGATTTTTTTCCTGTGTTTATTCTGGAAGGGATCCTCAACTGTTTGTAGCTGCCTACATCTGCTGTGTCTGTGCACTCAGAGATGATCACTGGAAAGAGAATTGCTTCATATGTGTGTCACAGCTGGAGGACAGTCCGTATGTTCACAACCTCAGTGAGATTTTATCCGACTGTCAGATTGACAGAGAAAACACTGAGAAGTGGAACAAAATTCATTTCAATGTCTGTTTTGCCTGTATGGAGAATATGATTGAACACAAACAAAATTCTCCCCAAAAGCCCAGATATCAATGAAATTAGGACAGAGTTTATGAGTAAAGACAATGAAATACTGACACTGATCAGATACTGAGGCATTTGAGAGTTTTCCCTCCGTAACAGATATGGGGACAAATTTTGAAGGTTTTATTCAGTGCTGAGCTGAAACAACAAAAGCCATGAACTGCTTCTCTGGAAAGGAAGCAAAGCAAAACCCACAGAAACCTCTATACAAGGATGTCCCCTCACGCCAGTTTGCACAGCTGGCAACCTACAGGTGTTTAGGTGTGCACAGAAGCAAAAAGATGGGTTGAGTAGAGAACAACTTTGTGGAGACACTCCACCTTGCACTGAAATTTCTTAGAACTGAAAACAAAAATGCCTTCATTTGCTCCCCCTCCTGCCTTGTTATCTATCTTCATAGTGAAAGATAACAGCGGGATCCCTTCCCTTCCCTTCCCTTCCCTTCCCTTCCCTTCCCTTCCCTTCCCTTCCCTTCCCTTCCCTTCCCTTCCCTTCCCTTCCCTTCCCTTCCCTTCCCTTCCCTTCCCTTCCCTTCCCTTCCCTTCCCTTCCCTTCCCTTCCCTTCCCTTCCCTTCCCTTCCCTTCCCTTCCCTTCCCTTCCCTTCCCTTCCCTTCCCTTCCCTTTTAAAAACTTTTCAGAATTTTGAAACAGTTTCAGTTTCAATGTCATCCACTTCTTCTTTGATCCCACAAGATCACTTTATCAGTCTTACTGTTTAATCCTTCTCCCCAAGTCTGCTTCAGTATCAGAGACTTTCCTGAACTTTGTACAAATTTAGAAAGCTCTTGAAGACTGTAAAGGTATGAAAAACTAAAAAGGTATGGATACAAGGAATTAAAGCTTAAAATAGGATTTCTGAAGTGGAGGTCTGCTAAATTAGCGGTCTTTGATCAGTTATTAACCTGAGTTCAGGAAGAAAATTCATAAAGTTTCGAAATACTGAGTACAAGAAATGAATGTTTGAAATATTCTTAGCTGCTGAAACTTTTAAAAGTATAATCCACAGAATAATTTAGAGCATGCCCAATGTCCCTAGTGGCAGTGATGACATTTTAATCTTTGGCAAAATTAAGGAAGTACGCAGGCAAACTTTTGGAATATTTGACTGACTGCCTGACAGCTATTAATCTAACATTTCACAGTACCAACTGAAGTTGAATGAAATAATGCTGCAGATCTTTTTCCCCAAGAAATTTTAGAGAGATAGACATAAAAATATAACAGAAAAGAGAACCACAAAGAAGCTCAACATTTATATTGCAAAATTTTTTTCCATACAGCCCAACATTCTGTGGAAAAGGTACCTTAACACCACTTCTCATCTGATGAGCTGAGGTGGAGCCTCCTTATTTTAAGCCAGGAAAATCACCAAAGTGTGATTTCCTTTTTTAAATCTGTCTTCTCACGTACCTTACCCCACAGCTGAACCTGCTAGAGACTTCTATTCATGATCACTTATGTATTTTACCAGACTCTTTTCCCACTGGCTGCAGGATATAAATTACTGTCTGCCTCCTGGTTCAGTCTAAGTAAAATACTATGTGTGAACAGCAATGGTTAATGACGACCAGATGTCAGGATCTCAAACTCTATCATCGTTCTTAAGAAAATGCTTGAATACTGACTGACTCTAACATCATTTCCCTCTGTAACTTTGGGCAAACCGCTTGTGGCAAAAACCCCACCATAAAACCCGAACAAACAAACAAATATAAAAAACCTCTCCTGTGCATTAATTTTATCTGTCCAGTTCAGACAATCTAGAGTTTGAATTTTCGAAACTTCTAAAGCCCTCATGGAAGCTAGGGGGAAAAGTAAACCTTCTGTACATTTTATAATCATGCCATAAATACTTGAATTTGGTAACCGGCCATCTTACATGGAAAAATTAATTGTTGAAGAGCAACACAGGAAGACAGCCAGGTAGCATCCAAAGAATATTTTGCTCAGATTCAAACAATCCAGATACATATTTTATACTGATTTTGTCCCCTTCTCACAGAAAAAAACAGAAAGGAAGTGGGCATAAGGAAACTGGACATATGAGTAAAGGGCAGCTCAGGCTTCTCCAAGATAAGGATTGTTCAGATGGACAGACTTCAGAGCCTACAGAAGTGTTCACTTCAACAGGCAAACACAGGGTTGCTCACCTGAAGGAATCAGCCAGACTTGAGAGTTAATGTTTTCCTGTAGCCTGTTTGAAGTGATTCTCTTTGGAAATAGTTCCCAGGAAAAGAAAAGTGTTCATCCATCCAGAGAAAAAATTGCCCCCAAGGAAGGGGGCAATTACAAATACAAATTACAAATACTTTTTTCAAGCAAAAAGTGGATTTGGCCTGCACAGAGAGAACTAGATAAGCCAATCTCACCACTGTGCCAACTTCCAGACAGACATTTCACAAAAGAAAGCGGGCTCGCCTAGGGCCTGAGACAGTCTGTCCTGCAGAGAGAGGTAATGAAGTGTATTTAGGTGTGGCTGTATGCTAGATGTTCACGGTGGATAGTGTGTGCCACTAAAATCAATATGGTATTTCCATGACTTCTATCCCTTTCCTTTCCACCTCTGCATTTTTAAATGAAGACAAGCATCTTTGAATGCCTAGCTGAACTTAAGAATTGTTTGGCACATAATGAAAGATCTATGAAAACTCCTGAGCCTGAGCCTCTGATCTTGATTCCAAGAAATAAGTGGCATCATTATTATGTACTGTCACTCATCATAAGCTGAGAGAATGCTTTTAGCTGAAAATAGTAGCTTGCCTTTTTTGCATAGTGAAGGACCACCAGCATTTCTTACTTGTTTTGTATTGATTTACACATACAAAGTTCTTCTATATCCTTAATAGAAGCAATTTTATCCTATTAAGATATTTTAGTCCTGGAACCAAAATGCTACCAGTTCAAATCATTTTATACTAAATGCTATATAACTGCTCTGGGTTTTTTTATTTTCATATAAATGTCTAATTTTGTCCTTCTCAATATACGTGTTGACACTATTATTTATAGTTAAATTAAAATTCCTAATAATCAAAAGCCAGGGATCATAACAAAGCTTGCTGTTAATAGTTGCCTAGCCTGCTAGAATTGTGGTCTGTTATGTTCGTCATGCAATGGAATAATGTCATCATTAGGAAGCTCTTTCCCATATAATTCATTAATTATTTAAGTCCTATGGGATTGTTATTGAAGACCTTTTATAGTGCCCCGTGTAACATAAAGATACTACTATTAAAATAATTTAAGTAAAAAGTAACTTTCACCCTGAAACCAATTTTTCAAGAGGATTTAGTAAATAACAGATTATCCAGGAACAAAAAGTCAATTTAGAGTTGCTCAGGATTGGCTATTTTCCCCAAACACTGAGCCTTGTTTGGAAAGACTTAAATATGTATCTTCAGCCAGTGAAATTTTTAATAAAGAAATTAAGAAGAATCAACAAGACAAAAATGCAAACCCTTACAAATAAGCCACCCCATTTCCAGCCACAGAAGATTCAGAAAGCTAAGCTCTTGTCCTCTCAGGTGTCTGAAACATAAGGAGTATTTGATGCAAGTTGTTAAACATCCTCTGCACTGAAAGCCACAGAATGGAAAGAATCTTCAAAACTGCAAGGAAGAGACCACCATTAGGAAAAAAGTAGAGGTTTGAAGGACTGATAATTCCAGAACAATGTCTGTGGCTTCCTCTGCTGAAAGAAACAATTCCTATTTGAAGAATATCACAAAGTTATGTACCATTCAGTTAAAGCAGTAGAGAAAGTATCAAAACATGTGACAAAATACCTAAGCGAGGCAATCATCAGAATACAATCAACTCTGACAACCTCCAATATTGCACTTTTGCTGTGCTTTTGATCCCACAAACATCACATGTGCATTGTGAATGACCCAAAAGAAAGGGTGTGACTTGAAGTCCACCATGGGCTTGAGGCCAACATGATGGAAAGTTGTGTAAGCAGTGGCTGAACAGTCAACGCTTTGACTGGGAGGTTCTGGTCAATAACAGTCTAATAAAAAACCTGATTAACACTGCTATTAATTAAGAAAGCTAAATTCATTAGGTTTATGAAATTTCTGGTTTTTATTTCAATATCTTCTTCATATAGAAGACGTGAATAGATTTTGGGAGAAGCATAATACAACTGCATTTGTGCCAAAGGACATGATAGAGACTAAAAGGATTCCTTTGGGTTGAGACTTCAAAGTAGTTCCTGAAAGAAATGTAGTCCAACTGAGTCTAAATATAGAATTGTAGCTCTGACCTTTAGATGTGAATCTCTATGCTTTTATTTTAGACTTCACACCCCTGCAAGGGTAGAGCAGGTTGGATATGTTTCAGGGGTCAAAAATAAGAAAAAAGTTGGTATCTGATAATCAAAAAGAGAAGCCAGTCAACCCAACAGAAAGTTAAAAATAAATAATAGTAACCAGAAAACATACAGGATTATAGCCAAGGGATATGTGTGCATGAGGTGATCAGGGGACTGTAGATAGCTGAGGAAAATAGGTTTATGTCTTGCCAGCAAGTTGCTTTCAGGTTATATGAAATTCCCATATGATTCTGATGGAAGTATTGTCCCACTTGATTTACAAGGTTCTCCTGGATGTGATAAAGGTAAAACTGCACTCTATGGAGAAGCAATAAAAAACTGATAAACATTGTTCAGTATGATTTTTACTATGCCGGTGTTTTCTCTTAAGCAGGAGAAGCTAAAATTGGGGTTAGTCATACTGAGGTCATATGCCTCTCATTTGAAATCTATCTTGTTGCAGGCCTTATAATAATAACTCATGGGCAAAAAAAATCCCAGTTCCATGGAAATTGAGTAATTGTAATCACTTAGTTTTTTTAAAGAGCTTTTACTATCATTTACATAAGAACTCTACATAGAGCCACTATTTTGTAGATGGCTCTATGCAAGGAAATGCACATGAAGCTGACCAGGGAGAAGATGTAAGGATTAATTTATTTGAATTACAGAACTGAGGAAAAAAAGCTCCTAATTCTCACATCCTCACAGCTGCCTCTTCTCGCATTATTTTAAAAGATAAGTTGAAATAGGGTTACAAGAACTGTTTCCATGAAGTCAAATAAAAAGCTACTTCGGCTTTCATCCAGCATGGAGACTTCATGAGCACAATTTAAAAAAACAAACTAGTAGTTTTAAACATGTCAAGTGATTACTTGTTTTAGTAGAGGTTTTACAGACTTCACAGAAGGTGCAGATTTGCTCTAGTGCTGCTTTTTCTTTCAGAGTGAAGGAATTTCAGGCTAATCTCTTAATATAGAAACTCTCTAGAAATTGCTTTATATCAGTTTCGTTCCCCTTGTCTGTTAAGTGCAAACAAATACCCAGATCTGTTATTCTCCTGTGATTTCAGTTGTGTTCTTTGAAATGACATGCCAACACTGTGAGTGACATATCCATCCTCTGGTAATTTGTCATTGATAGATTATTCTTTAATTAAAGTTTCAAGATGGATTTTCTTGTACTGAGGAAAAGCAGCTTTACAGCTTTATCTGGAGGCATAAGGTAACAGTGCAGATCTATACGTAGATGTCATTTAACAGAAAGATATATAAATACCTATTTTTATATATTGTGTTCACATAAATATTTGTAATACCTTTATCTTTGCTAAATACATAGAGAGTAATTTTAACCCCCAGATTTAAACACTTTCCTAGACTAAAAACACTGATGCAAATCAATATATGTTTCAGTAGACTGGTGTTGGTGCATGTCTGTTCAACATACTGCTATCTGATCCCATGACTTGTAATGTTAATAACAAAATCAATCAAGTGCCACAAAAGTGAATTGAAAGACTACTATGGCCAAATTTGAAAATAGAATTAAGAACCACAAAACTGATTAACACTGCATAACCTTGAGACCACTTGAACTCCGCAAAGGCTGTAATTTTTTATTGAGAGAGAGGCTCATCAAAGTATTTTTAGAGTATGACAGGGTCAAGCTCATCACAAAATAAGGTGGAAGACACATTTGTTTAAAAGATGGATGCAGTAAGAGGTATAAGGCCATGATTTACATCTGCCTAACATAAAATAATTTGAACTCATCTCTCTCAAAACAAACAAGCAAGCAAATGAGACTCCAAAACTTACAAACAAATAAATAAAAAATAGTAAAATAAAGGGAGTGATACAGGTATTTTTCAAAATAAGTAGCTAGGTGACCTAAGATTCGAGAACATGTTGACTCTTTTGAGCTCTGCATTTGCCCAGCCATCCCAACTGAGCACTTCTTAACAAAGGAACATTTTTCCAGTGAATTCATTTCCAAGTAGCAGCTAGTTTTTTCTGGTTTTTTTTTTTGTTCCTTGCCTGTCGCAAGGTGATGAGTTGGGAGTGAAAGAACTGGCAGATTTTCTCTTCACAGACAGGTGTGATTTAGGGGTATTATTTCTATTTTCAGTATACTGTGAATCACAGAGATTTGGAGTGCAAGGTTTGCACAAAATGCAATGAGTCAAAGCCTTAATAAATATTTACATCTCTAGTGCAAAACTAAATAAACTATAGGTCCAGAGTACTGTAACCTTTCATTAAAAATAATGTAAACTAGCCCCCACAGGACATGTCAGCTTCTCATACATCATATGAAATCCAACACAAACATTCAGGAACAGTAGTATGTTTTGCAGCATTTATTAAAGTTGCTCCTTTGTCCTCCCTCCTTTTGATTCTTCTAATAATGTATTATGTGGCAAAAGATTATTTGGTTTGTGCTGGCTTTTTTTAATGAAAAAGTCACAAAATATGTGCCATGGAAGCATGAGAAAATTACATAGTTGTTAGGAGAGAGTATGAAACCTCTAATGCAACACAACATAATTGTTGTGCAAGTTACCTTCCTTACTGTCGAAATCCTAATTCATATCTTGTTTCTTTCCAGCTTCCTTTGGCAATTTATACTGCATAGAAAGTGTTCCATTTGTCAAAGGTTAATAAATAGCTAGTTAATGAACATGCTTGTAGTTATCAATAAGTGATTATTTAACATTTAATAATGAACTATTTATTAAAGCATATGTTCATCTTTTACTAACATTTTAATTAAAGTCTGCTTTATAAATAATCCCCAAGAAATTACCTATTCCCATTTATGAGGTAATCTTAACTCTCTAAGATGTTTATGATTTCCAGAATTCTGCAACCATGCTCACTCTGTTTTGGATATCAAAAAATATATTAAACCCATATTCTTTTGTATGTTCTGCCTGGTTTCCTTTGTCTGCTCACACTTCTCTTTTTCACCATCTTTTTCTGAACATTCTTTGTGCTTCTTCAGCGAAAGACCCCACTTTAATTTATACTGGCCACCTTATTCACAAGTCATTCCATTCTGGTGAGACAATATCTCTTTGCTGGAGACAGAAAAAAGCCATACTGGGGGGGGAGGAAGAAAATTAAAAATGTGGTTTATATTGTTGAACTGTTGCCAGCAGCACAAAATAGCTTATAACCTGGCCTGACAGAAGTCTGAAAAGGGTAGGCAAGCTTCAAGCACAGCTTTAACACTAGAAACAGGCATGAAGACAAATTTATATTCATAAAACATACAAGATCATGCTCAAGATGTTATAAATCTTTTTCCTTTAACCAGGGAGCAGCAATGCTTAAGTTACCCTTTTCTTCATGAAATGTATAATGGTGCTCTTTTAAGACATGCTGCATTGTAATTACTGCTTTGCTACTGCAGTGTACTTCAGGGAATTGTAACTCACTGAACAAAGGTATCTTGCTTTTAGTTGCTGAACAGGCAATTAGCTTTCCCCAAAATGGCATTTTCATATCCCAGCAGCCCCATGAAGCAAGAAAAAAAGTCTATACATCACATCTTGAGCTCTCTTCTGTTTCATAGACTCTGAGGTTCCTTTCACACATGCTGCTGATCTGCGTTTGTCAGTGAAAAATCAGAATAACAAAGCAACATTCCACTCCCTCTTGTCACTTGTCATATCTTTCCACCAAAGGAAATTTGCACTGATCAGCTGTAGCAATTTGGGAGTATTCAGTAGAGAGGCTGCCTCCTCTTTCCTATCTTTTACAAGGAAGGTCCTGGATTGTGTGTGCCTCGGGAGAATTTATCCGGAGTCCTAGTGTTTGATCCTGTAGGTCCCCAAACTTTCCCAGTTCTGAGGGAAGCTTTCTCCATAAGCATTGCTCCTACAAGGGTTTCCTGCAAAACATCAGTGGAGTTTTAGCCCCAAGAAAAAAGAACATTTTAGATTTGTCACCCCTGAATAAAGCTGAAACTTAGACAGAGTTATTCTGACAAAGTAATGGTTAAATCTAGGGGAAAATATTACAAAAACAAAAATAGTGCAAAAAAATCCCCAAACCCTGTCATCAATCACCTTTCCTTGCTGTCTGCTAAGATTTCTTGGTGGTAGGTCTTGGGAGGGGAAAAAAGTCCTCCACACCTGACTCCTTTTAAAGCTGCCCTCTAAAATGAGCATAGGGAGCTGGTGGCAGAGCCTTCTTCACCCCATCTGCTTTGCTTCAGGGAGCATCTACATATTCTTTTCCTTTTCTCTATGGTAAAACTTTCCCTCCTATACTTCCTTTCTTAGCATCCTTTCTTTCACTTTTTCATGAGATGCAGCTTTTAGATTTGATCTAAATATGTAAAAGTAGTAATCATCCTTCCTTGTTCTTCAGGATTGGTATCCAAGACACATCATGCAGTTGCTGTGAAGAGGATCCTTCATTTTTGTGAAGGGTTTACAGTCCCGTGGCATTCCTGTCTCACACTCTTCATATTTAAAATTACCTTCATACTGAGTTCAGTCTTTTTCAGAAGTCTCACTGTGGAAGGAATAGGATCATCCCCTATATAAGCGACTTCAGGATTGTCCTGACTTGCCTACACTGTGGACAAGGATTCCTAGGAATTTAGGGTCAGCTTTGGCTCACTGACCTTAAGCAGAGCCTAGGCCACAGCTGTGTCCATGCAGCTTTTTGGCAGGAAAAGAAAACCCAAAACAGCAGAGCTTTGTACCGTGGAACATTTCAGAGGTCTTAAATAAGTTTTCATCGTATTGTAAGAGAGTATTTTTTTAATGAGAATTATCAATCACTGCAACAACCTCCCCAAGGATGTAGTGGACTACCCATCACTGGAGGTCTTCAAGGTGTGATTGGACAGGACTCCATAATCTGATCTAGGCTCCCTTTCCTATGAAAGACTGGACAAGAGGATCTTTCAAGGTCCCTCCCAACAGGGGCTCTTCTATGATTCCATGATTCCATAGGATTCTGTGTGTAGCAGGTTTCTGTGAGCTTGCACATGAAGAGGGTTTAAGGATTTTACTTTCAAGTTTGGAACATCTACAGCACTAGAGAGGACTTATATAACAGCTATCATACTACCTAAATTGTCCAAACAGAATATTAAAGTGCTCATCCTCGCAGAATAGACATCTTGACCATGTTTGTATTGAAAAATTAATTTTTTTAGTCCCTCAGCTAACCTTTTTCTGTTCAAAAGGTGAGCTAGTTCCCTTTTATTATACTAATGCCATTTAACTTTTTTTCACTCTTTTTGATCTTTATTATTCCCTATGGGACATTCTTGAACACATGCCTGTATTTTAAATCCAGTGTAATCCATTAGGCCTCATATTTATTCAATTAGTCCCCGACTTGATACATCAGAATACCTGTTATTCTCACTCTCTACAAAGCCAGATGTGTATGACAGATCATTCCCCATCAGTGACACAGACCCAACTGAAGCAATTCCTACAATTGCCCTACAAATTCCTACCAGCATAATTACTCAAGGCAAGTGAAGAAGCATTTTTTGAGATCAGCTTCCTGAATTAACCGGGAAAAAAAAGGATTTTTTTTTTTTTTTAATATGGATTATTCCAGGAAACATTTCAAGGAAAAATTGTGATCCTGTCTAACAAAAATAATCATGCCACATTGACAGAAATTTACTGTGTGTGGCTATTCCAGTGTGCTGCCACACATTTCCATGAGGCTTGGATGACAGCAGGCAATTGCCATCAAGACAGCAGCAACTCCTCTTAGGCTCTCTGCAAAGTGCTGATGTGTCCACAGACTCGGTGAACAAACAACTTGCTTTCTGTACAGCTGAAGCAAGCTGTGTCAACAAGACAGAATTTGAATCATTACATGCTGCTGTTACATCTACAGAAGCAGAAGAAGGGAGTAGCTGATTATGGCACAGAGCTTGTGGTTAGAGGGGAGTAATAGTAGCTCTTCAGCATTAGTTGTTGATGGAAAACATCTGCTTCCTTTCCCATCCCCATGAAACAGGCACTTGGGAAATGTTCCTGGATGGTGTCTCTCTGATCTGGGTCATTCCTCTGCATGGAAGTCTTACGCAACATTTGGATCCACTGAGAAATCGCTAAATATCAGAATGGAAAGCAGATAAGGGATCTGCTGCCTGTGCTCCTACATCATGTCTGATGTGTGGCATATGGCCTCTAAGTGGATGAAAAGCGATGCCAGCCCCTGCTGCTGCAGCAGGCAGCACGAGAGGTCCTTTATTCTTCCCTGGGGAGGGAGTGGGGGAAATCCAGATTCCCGAACTGGTTTTGTCAGAACCCACCACAGCCCAAGCTGATACTGTTCATCTCCAGCTGCAGCGCACTGAGCTCAGAGGTCGACTATCTCTACACCATGAGTGGGAGGGGAATGTTATAAGTGTTGCTGGGCAGCGGCTTTATCGTCTACTGATTACAAATATCCCTTTTTTTTCCCAGACGCTTTCTTTTCAGGACTAAAGTTCATTCATGTTCTTCAAGGTAAACCACACAGTGTATCACCAGGCAAAAAATGAAAGGAATGTGATGCAAAGGAGTGATGGTTTTGCTTAGCCACCATTTTCTTCAAATTTTGTTACCAGCACATTCAATCCACCAAAAAAAAAAAAAA
>VZTE01003316.1:2586980-2602516 GCA_013397775.1 Eulacestoma nigropectus | reverse complement strand
AAAAAAAAAAAAAAAAATCCAAGTTGTGAAATAATGACTGAAAGAGAATAAGGATATTAGAGGAGAGGCAATTTTTCATTTTGAATCCAAATTTAACCAAAAGTGTGGCAGGATTGATTTCATGGTCTCATGAAGCAGCACCTACAAAGGAAGAAATGGGGGCTTTTCATATAAAGAATTTCTAGTTGCAGAAAGTGTGAATACAGAACAGTTCCCCAGCCAGTGTATTAATCATTTAGAGTCTGAAGGGAGCTATATTTGTATATATAAACTATATATGAATATACACATATAGAGAGAGTATATGCTCTCACAGATAGGAACATTACTGAGCCTTACAGATAAGCATGAAGGAAGATAAGAAGCCTTTCTTTTATATTCCTTAATGATACACATACAGGAATCTTTTTTTTTTTTTTTTTTNNNNAACAGGAATTTTTTTTTTTTTTTTTTTTTTTTGTATTGTGTGAGTTTATATGTAATTAGTAGATAAGTGAGGTGAGGGAGATAAGAGTTTTATTTCAAGGTGCCTTTATTTTATGTGTGTAGAATGTATCAGTGTTAAAATGCCCGTATATAATTGAGCATTTTATTCACATTTTGTGTATGTCAGATTGGTTATTATAATTGTGTTCAAGTCTCAAAGCAACTTGGTTTAAAATCTATAAGGACTGTAGTAAAACAAAGCAGGAAAGCAAGTCTTAAAAGTTTCCCCACACATTGGTGGACTATGATAAAGCATCTCTTCACAGCTAAAGCATCCAACCATTATGCTTCATAAATCCAAATCTGTATTACTCACATTTATTTACAATATTTTGGGAGAAACCTGGCACCCTACCAGAAATACAGTTTAAAAAGCAATAAATGTCAGAGAAAAAAAATCCCTTCTGTCATCAAGTGATAAAAGAAGGAGTTTGCTAAATATATGGTGATGAATTAAAATATTACTAGTAAGACAGAGCCTATACATAATCTTGGAATAGAAATTCTGGAGATGAAGAGATACTGTAGTACAAGATAGCTGTTCTGTAAAAAACTAAAGTACTGCAATGAGCCATCTGCTTGCTCTTAATGGAGACAACTGGAAATTCTAATACTGCATTTATTTATTTACTCTAAAAGGACATGATTTCTTTCATTTATCTTTAAGTATTTAGGAATATTAATTAAAATGTCTAAGGAAGGTATCAGAGGGAGATGGATTTGAAGTAGCAGGTTCTGAGTCTTATTCTGTTCCTTGGTCTGTGACAAATCAATTTAAAAACACTGATTTGCCTTCCCTAATATAGAGAATGGGATAGCAAAGCCAAGAAATTGTTCCCCTAAACACAGGCTCATCTCTCTTGATTCAGTGGGACTGTTGCTCACTTCTATTGTTCACTAAATTCTAAATCCACAACAGCATTTTGGGGGCAAAACTCCAAGAAAACTACAAAGCTCAAAGCTGGGATTCCAAAAAGTCCTAAACCTTATTCCTGAAGTATCGCTAGTGGAAAAGCAACTAAGAGCAAAACCGCACTGGCTGCTTGCATCTCACCATAAAAAGGTTTGATGATATGTGGAAGGGAATGCTTTTGCCCAACAGCATAGCAACAGAGCATTTATCCATGATCTAGGACATTTGGATTAAGTGTTCTCCACCCACTTATTTGAACACTTTTCTACCATTTAAATATATTTTTCCTCTGTGACACAAAGGTGTCAGCATGCCATTACTAC
The DNA here is from genome assembly GCA_013397775.1 of Eulacestoma nigropectus. Lineage (NCBI taxonomy): Eukaryota > Metazoa > Chordata > Aves > Passeriformes > Eulacestoma > Eulacestoma nigropectus. The sequence continues at coordinate 2,600,794 of VZTE01003316.1, read as the reverse complement.
AGTTGTAGTGACCCACCATTTTAGAATACATAAACCCGGGGCCCTGTACCTTGTCTTTGAAAGCTAAGGGGCAAAATCAGAAAAATGTGGATAACTACAGTCAGCAGCCAGTCAAAAGACCTCCTCCTGAACATGTTGGCAACCTCAAGCAACACGGCTGTCAGACTTTACAAGCCCTGTTTTGATGTAGCCTCGCTCAGGAGATTGCACGTAAGGCAGTTCCACTGCTGAAATTTTTCAGTGTGCGTGTAATAATTGAATCCTCACAAGACAGAATAAAAGATCATTAGAAAAGTGTAGAGCAATGGTAAAGAAGTAGTCAAGACTGATATTCCAGTGTGTACTAAAACAGAGTAGCAAACTCTGTTTGCCATTAAGCAAAGGAATGCTTCATGGCCCAATAGGTTAGATACACAAGTGATGATGCTGAAACATGTGTTCCTGTATTTCCTGCATTCAGAACGAATGCTTTTATTGTTAGATTGACAGGGAAAGCCATCTCTTCATCTGCATTTTATCAGAAAGGGTTGGGTTTAAACACCCAGTGCTGCGGCCACTGATGAACATTTCAGTTTCTAAGCTTCAGCCCTGTGCCATATACAATGTAAATGAAGGAATTATGAAGGACAAAAGAATTGTTAGTTTGTTAGCCTAAGATGGCAGGAGTATGAACTCTTACAGAGGCATGGCTGATATTATTGCTTCCAATGAATAAAAGGACTTTCTGCCCTAAGTACCTGCAAAATCATGAATATTTTCCAATTCTTTTCTCATGTAAACAGTTTCTGCTGCCATTACAAAGATATTATTGGTGGACAAAGGGAAAAAATCTCCGTGGTAATGAATGTCAAGCTGGCTTTTATAAGCTATCACACTCCATTAAGACGAAGGATACGCTGAAAAAATATACACCCCCACAAGGTGATATAAATGCCCATAGTCAACAGGATCAAAAATTTGGCAGCTTTTACGTTGATATTTCTGATACCATAGACAAGGCTGCTTTGACAGGCATTGCCAAAGCCCTGTCTCATGGCAAGGGCAATAGGACAAGGAACTGAGACTTTTTTTCAGACATGAAAAGCCATTTTATTTCCCTGGAGGTGTTACATAAAGCTGTTAGAGAACAGTGGTTACTTTAGCACAATGGAGCTCTGGAGGATAATCCAAAAAGCAGACACGAGTTTGGAAAAATATCCTAGATTGCATAATTTCATCAAGGTAACCGTCAGAGAGCTACTTGAAAAGTCCAAATGGAAAACTATGGTTTTTACCTTATGAAGTGATTCAACACCTCTAGTGTTGATAGGAATGGGGTTGGGTGGACAGAGGAAGTTATAAAAGTCAACCCTAAATTAGATACGTAAATCTTTAAAAGAAAATATGTAAAAATTTGGGTGGAAAAACACTACTGTTAGAAAATTTTTTCCTGCACATAAATGCCAAAAAAATGTAGCCTTTTACTTAACAAGGAAGTAACATTCAAATAGTAGAAAAAAATTTGGATTTATGACTGTTTATGTTTATTCTTCTTTTCTTCTAACAGATCATTAACTTACAACACAACGCATTTCTGAGTCTGCCTTGGTCTACAAAGATACCAAGCCCATGGGAATATTTGAAAAGAGCTCTTTCAGACTCTGATGGGCTGCTGTCTTTAGCTTCTTCATTTTTTTAAATCCTCCAAAAAACTGTGACATTATTTCCCATTTTTCCCAGCAGTGTAAGCGAGAGTCCAATCCCAAGGGAATGTGAGGGATAGGGCTTGTGGCACCAAGTGCAGTGAGTTGCTACACCTTTGAATGAGACCATCATACAGCTGGATATCAGAGCACTCTAAATATTAAATTAGCACCACTGAAAGACAGCTATGCCTTGCTAGGGATGTCTTTAAAGAGAAAAACACTTTTCTGATCCTTTCTTTTTCATCTGTATAGGAAAACTTCCATTAGGAAGAATTTTTTTGTTTTATTGCACTTCACTATGCAAAGTACATAAATATAAATACATACAGATGCTCATGTATACTGAAGGCCTTCCAGTCACAGAAGTGTAGCTGAGATGATTATTTTTCTAACTCCGTTTACTTGGCATCAGTTATGCATACTTTCAGTGTTGTCGTCACAGAGGAAGATTTGGGTTTGTTTGCTTCTTTAAATTGAAAAATCCATTTCTATTTTCCTTCTGGGAAAGATGGCTGGAGAGCATTAATCTTTGAGCAGAGATAAATTATAGGAGAAGTAATAAAAACAAACAAAATAGTAAATTGTGTAAAGTGTACAAGACTTCTTTTCACCTTTTCTCCTTACATAGAGAAGGCACAGCTAGTGAAAATGGAATTGAAATAGTGAAATTACTGGTATGGTTAGAAAAGATGACTAAGCCTTTTTCCTATACAGCTTCTTATTTCAGGTTTTCTTGCTCCATTCTCTGAAGCAATTGTTTCTGGACACTTTGCCATACAGGATATCAGACTCCATAAACCTGTTGGTTTGCACCAACGTTTGTTTTCTCTTGGTCTGCTCTAAACAAGTTGATGTAAGTTTTGTTCCTGTGAGGTCACATGTACAAAATTTTCTCCTAAATTTACCTGAATTTTCCTCTGTTCCCCCTGAGCAGACCTATGTTCTTTTAGGCAGCTTCTATGGCCCAGTTAATGTCATACATTAAGATCATTTTAAGTGTTCGGATAAAGTCACACACATATTATCAGAGACTCATTGCATTTTGTCAGATCTTTGGCAGAACTTGAAAAAATACTAAATTACTATGAGAAAGCTTTTGCTTTATGTGGTCTGAAGATCGATAGCAAATTTAAAAAAAAGACAGAGTATGCCTGTGCTAGAGTTGTAATTTAATGTATTGCTAACATCTGCTTCCTTTGCATGACTAGGCACACTCACATTTTTATTTGTTCTCTATTACCAAAATTTTCAGTTCTTTGTCTGAACTATGTGTTACTGTCACATTTAATATAGAAATCCTGCATAAAAAGAGCTCTCACACATGTAAGTTTAATGCCCCCAGCTTCAGTTCCAACCTCTGAAGGGTTATGAATCCACTTCTCTCGCCTTGCAGGTGAAGGTTTGAATCAGTATATGACAGGCTTATGTGAGAGCAGATGCTCTCATGCTCTCTTATTGTGATTATTCAATTTTAATATTAAATACAATATTAATATTCCATATTCAGTCAAGCAGAAGGAGAGGATGAACAAGCACCTGAACAGAAATGCGACCCAATCTGTTTGCTCTTAGGGCACTTGCCTAGAAAAAAAGGACATGCTGTTACTCTTCCTGCTACAATCCATACTTGAAATGCTTAAACAGGTGCTGGCATTTCAAGAGGGACCCAGACTTCCTAGCAAACACTGTCATAACAAGTCACAAGGTGTGCTTACAGCTCTCCATCTCTGGTCCATACCACACAACTTTTTCAGCAGGAAGGATGAAGACTGAAGAATACCATAAAGACCAGGGTTTAAAGTCTTATGTGGAGTAATAAATTAAAAATGTCCAAGAAGAAAGGAAAGATTCAAACATCTAAACCTCTTACTAGTGGAAGCATATGCTAATGGCTAATCCACAGAGGAAAGGAGGGTCAGAATAGGAGGTTTATTTTTTCTTGCTTTGCACAAACACAGTATGGAAGTGCCTTCTAAGGATGAGCCTCAACAAGTGAGAGAAGTGAGTACAACTCAGTTTCAGTTTCAGTGGGCTTTAAATTAGCCTAAGCAGTCAGATAGCTACATGTCTCAGAGCCCTTAAGTAGAACCCCATGACAATTAGCAACCTCCTGCTGCTAAGGATGCAGCTGAGTGGGGGTCACTTGACTATCTAAACTTCACATTAAGTAGTGATAGGTCTAAGCACCTAAGATGAGCAAGGGCCTGCTGGCAAAGACAAACAAAGCCATGCTTGTGTCACCATGCTTCAAGCTGGACCAGCACGATGCTCTGGGCTCCCAGCTGCAGCCCTGCTCCAGGCTGCTCCCGCTGCCCACAGGGTGGCTGAGTGCCAGCTGTTTTCCAACCGCGTGGATATGCAATTCTCAGCTTGGTGTCAGCTCCAACTCCATCACAGCAGACATCAGAAGGCCTGGAGAGGTCTTATGCATCTGATCCAAGTCACAAGAACATAGAGATTGGTCATGATACTTTGGTCTGAATTTGCAGGTGAGAAAAAAAAGCAACTTTGCCGTCTCAAAAGCTTAAAAGTTGTTGAAAATCTGAACAGAATCTGTAATTATGAGCTCAAATCACAAAAATAGTTGCATAAAATAAAAAGAGACACAAACCTTGTTCTCTCCCCCTGTTGCTCTGTTTGTCAGTTTGTGACTAAGCTTTCCAGCATCAAAAATGGAGGTTGTATCCTGCAATGAGTCGGTTGATTTGGAGGTCAACATTAAGTCAACCATCAGCCTTTCAAAGGCTCCTTCACTAACCTCTTTAGACTATCCACAGCCTTAACTTGTGTACAAAACAAGTGATCAGCATAGCAACAAATCCTTAAAGTACATGGAGGAGTAGTGCCGTACATTTAATATACGTCTAGACAATAGCCATAGTGTTATTTTCTGAATTACAGCATAACAAACAGGGGCATATACAGGTTAATTAGTAATAAAGTTGAACTATTAAAGTGGATCTCAGTTAATTCATCGGTTTTCAAAGTATTTCAGGCTAGATGGATTCTAGCCAAGGCTCCGAGCTTATGAAACAGTGATTCATGGCTAATAAGGGCAAATGCCCTAGAGATACGAATATTTGTTACCCCAACATGCTGACCTTTCCCCAAAGAGGCAGAAATTTAATTATCTCCTTTGAAAAGCACAATTATAGAAAAAGTCAAAACCTGATTTATATTCAGTTTCTGCATTTTTCACAGATAAATAAGTAGGGAGAAAGAGAAACTGAAGGAACATTTGAAAATAGCCAGAACCAAAATTAATGTATGTGTGTGAGTGTATTTTTGGGGGACTGAAGAAGATTTCTTCTGCTGCTAATTTTGTCAGCTCTTTCAATTTTGGCTCACTTTAGGTCATAAGCCATATGACACAAACCTTTATTTACAACGAAGTCAAAACTCAGGAAACTGCCTTATCTCTCTCTCTGTGTCTCAGCCCTGGCTGGGTTTATTGGCTTCACTGGCAAGGTAAGTAACTGGTCAGAGGAGTCAGTGACAGATCCCCAGTGGCAGGGACAAGCATGTAGCTGCCAGTCCCAGATTCACCACCAGAAGATTCCAGCACATGCCCACACTGGCACGCCTTGCAGGGGCTGTTGCTTCAACTCTGAGTGCAAATGACAAATAAAAAGGGACTGTTGTCAAAAAATTAAATTCCATGCAGCTTTACTCAAAGATGTATTTTTCATCTGTTTTACTGTATGGGGAATTATCTGCATTAATTTTGTTCCTTGTACCAAGACTCCTCCAACAGCTAAAATCATGACACTGTGAAAATGGGTGGATTAAGTCAGCAATTGTCCACGGTTAAGCCATCTACATTAAAACATAACAAAAAAGCCATCTTAATTATAAATGGCAAACAAGCTGAATGCAGATTAGCTGACACACTTTCATCAAGTATGATTCTTTTACAGTGATCTGAGCTCTGATCTACTGTACTCACATGGGATCTCTGGGGAATCTATCTCCTGTAAGATCCTATCTTAATTTGCTCGGGTAATATTTTTAGCAATTTGATGTCTTCCTACCCCCTTTCCCACCAATGAAATAAATCATATTGTGGTCATTAAGTAAACCCATTCATCCAGCTCCATTTGCTATAATTCTGCCTGCTACTGTGTAGCCTGGGGCTATTGATCAAGCACAGCATTCCCATCCAAGAGTGTGTATGTGAGCATGTGTTTAATTAGAAACTTAATTTATTGCAATGACAGCATGGAAACTTTTAAACACAGGAATTTTCAGCCCTATTTCCAGCTCTTAAAAACATGCACGCCTTGTTTGATTGCAGACAGTTTATTTCATTTATACAAAAAAAATATTTCCATGATTAAAATTAATCATGAAAATGTTTCATTCATCTATTTTTCATACATTCCTTTTAAGAGTTTATGAGGCTCCCAAAGGTAGAAACAAAAGTTACTTGAACCAGTGTATGCCTTTGCCATATTTTAGAACCACAGACCTACAGGGACTGAAAGGCACCTCCAAACTCCTGCTTGGAGCAGGGTCACCTACAGTGGTTGCTGAGGACCATGTCTCATTGGCTTCTTAATATCTCCAAGGATGGAGATTCCATAACCTCTGTGGATGACCTGTGACACAGCCCAACCACCACTCTCACAAAATAAAGTGTTTTCTTATGGCTACATGGGATTTGCTGTATTTCGGTTGGTGCCTGTTGCCTCTTGACCTGTTAGTAGGAGAAACCAGGAAGAGTCTGACTCTGCCTTCTTTACTTCCTCAACCAGGTATTTATACACACTTCATATAGATATATATAATCAATATACATTGATAAAAACCCTGCTGAAGTCAAGATAAACAACACCCACTGCTCACCCTTGTTCACTGAGCCCATCACTTCATCCTGAAAGGTTCTCAGGTTGGTCAGGCATGATTCCACAAATCCATGATGGCTACTCCAAAGCACTTTGGAAAGGATTTCTGAAAGACCGAAGTGAAGCTGAGTGGCTTGTTGTTCCCTGCATCCTCCTTCTTGAAGACAGAGGTGATATTTGTTTTCTTCCCATTCTCAGAAGTCTTAATCATCAGCATAACCTTTCACAAAAAATGGACAGAGAACTGGCAGTGACATGAGACAGCTCCCTCAGCACCTCCTGGCTGTATCTCATCAGGTTCCAGGGACTTGTGTATATCCAGGATGTTTAGGTGTTGCTTTACCAGGTCCTCCTCAACAAGAGTAAGTCTGCCTTGCTCCAGACTTTTCCTCAGGTCTCAGGGGCCTGGGATTCCAGTGCGCAAAACTTACCAGTGAAGATCAAGGTGATGAAGGCTCTGAGAACCTCACCGTTTTCCATGTGTCCTGTCAGCAGGTCCCTTGTGTCATTTTTGCAATAGATCCACATTTTCATGCTGAATTATCTATAGACACCCTTTCTGTGGCCATTCAGATTTCTCATCCGGTCCAGCTCTTGGTGAGCTTTGGCTATCCCAACCCTGTCTCTGCGCTCCTGGGCAGTGTCTTTATATTCACCCCAGGTCTCTTGCCCCTGCTTCCATGCCTCACACATCTTTTATGTTTGGCTAAAGTCAGGATCTTGTTCACTATCCAGGATTCCTGCTCTTTGCAAGGCATGAAGGGGTCCAAAGGAGCAGTGTGCCTAGCTGACAGCCCGATTTCAGAGCAACAGCATGCTGCCATTTTCTGCCTGAAGCAGTGAAGGCTGTCACAATCATTTATTTGGGGCACTGCAAGCCACATAACTATTTTTTTTCCCCCCCACAGGAATCCACCTCCTGGTGACTGTGAAGCCCAGCGCTCGGCACGCCTGCTGTGGGGACCTCTCCTCCGAGGACACGGGGCAGCAGGCTCCCAGCTCTGATGGAGGTCCCCATCCCTCCCTCGTGGCCACGGCCCCGCTGGCCTCAGGCTGTGCTGCAGGGCAGGCTCCAGCCTGGGAGGGGGCCGGAGCCAGGGCAGGCTCGGGTCGCTGCCTGCTGATCACCCGCAGCACAGGCATGAGCTGAATGACAGAGCGAGCAAAAGCACGAGTGAAGCAGATGAATGTGATAAAAGATGCTGTGAGGGCGGCTTGAATAATTCTGTGAAGAGCACTGGCTTGTCACAGGGGTACTAAAACCATGGAAAATTCACGTTCGAGGGATGGAGAATTTTCTTCCTTTCTGGGTCGTAACATAGCAATCCCAAGGTCTATTGCACAGCTAAAACTTAGATTACAATAGGCAAATTGAGCTTTCATAATTTTCATCTGGAATATCAGAATTAAACTGTCATAAAACAACTCCCTCATCCCCTTTCAAATGAGAACTTTCTCTGGCTCTCCCTCATTCCTTCCAATTATAAAAACCTTACTCAATGCCTGTATTTCATAGTTATTTCCTTCTAAAAATGCAATTTTTTTCCTAGTATTTCTGTATTAAATATGAACATGCTTACTGCCAGAACAGAAACAGCTCACTCTCTCACAAGGCTGCAGCTGAAGCTTCTCCTAAGATTAAAGGAAAACCCCTCCTAGGTATGATTAGATTTGAGCATTAGCAAGACATCTGCCAAGATATTAGCACAACTATTCAGTGTAGTACACACTCTTCAAATTTACTATTTTATATATTTAATTTCCAACACAGACCATGTTTCATTAACTAATACTTCATTTCCAGTAACCCTAAGGTGCTGTCTAAGTTGGCTAAGAAAAAAGCAGAGATAACCTCAAGATTCATTATCTCCCCAAGTAACACACTCCTGGTCAGAGAACCTGGAGAACAGAGGGGAAGAACTTGGGCTCCTGTCAGGAATATCCTTCAACCCTATTTTGGAAATAAATAGGAATTTTACCAATTCCTCCACATCCCACTTTTGTCTCTGGACATTGCATCTTATTATACTGCATGCTGCTTCAGAAAAACAAAACAAAACAAAACAAAACAAAACAAAACAAAAAAAAAAAAAAAAAAAGAGAATGACAGGAATTTTTTCTTTTGTGTTCCACTTTATGCCCAGCACTAGTAAAGCAACTTAGATGTGGCAAAGAAATGAGAAGTACCTGTGTTCTCTGCTACAGTTTGGCAACTTTATTTGTCATCTTAGAACTCTGGAAAATCCTTTTTTTATAGATGTTTAACATCTTTTTTTTAATCATAGGAAAGAGACAAAAAGACTCATGCAAAACTTTGTCAAGCACTAAAAAGAAAATGTTCAATGTCCTTCCAGTAGTTTGATATTTAATATTTCCCTAAATGCATTCCAGCTGCTGAGTGGAGTTGTTTCTTTAAAGAACATATTGGAAAATACGTGGACCTCTAATGTTTCCTCTCTTGTGTTCGTTCCCAGCAATAAATGGACCGACTTCTCTTCCCCTTTTGGGGGAGAAAGCTATCTTTATCACACAAAACATTGTTTTCCTGTTTTCATCTCCAGATATCTAAGAAGCCAAATTCAAAGAGTTGCCCAGAGGTGCACATCCCTGGCTGGGACAGACACAGTAGTGCTGTGATGCTTTAAAGAATCAGTCTGTCCCTATGGTAGTTTGGGGTTTTATAAGAAAGACAGTGACTCAAAAGCGATGTTGTAAGCAAGGACTCTAGGTTATGGAAAAGGTTAAATTTCTCTTGCATTTTCTATTTTATTACTCACTTTACTTCTTTTTCTTGCCTCATCCTGCACTCACTGGAGGCAGCTCCATCACAGGGATATTTCACCCCCTGGTCGTCCCTCCAGGGCAGGCAACAGAAACCGATTTTTCCATCTCATTCTACAAATGCTGTTTTCTACATTTCCTCTGCTTCTTCTAACAACATTATATCTCTACCAAATTTTTTGACTCTGTGAGGTTTTTTACTTCTCTGTTGTTACTTGCAATTAGCTTAACAACTTATCACTCATCCACAGAGGCTTTAAATAATTTATATTTCAGGTTTTGCTTTGCAGTATTTCCTCCCAATCCTTTTGCAAATTATTCTTTTTTTTGTCCTCAAGAGTTCTTTGCTCATAAACACTGCCAATCTATTTTACTTAATACATTTCTGATTGTATTAAATTGGAACATTTACATGTTAATACACCTGTATTTGTATCCAAAATCCATCCCTAATGATCATGGTACTTACCATATCCATTTTACTTAATAAAATTCAGTCTGAAGTTTTTCCTTGCTGAGTTGCCTGTAACACATACTGATATAAAAATGAGTTCTACATGAAACTCTAGTCCTCCTTATTAATGATTGAATAAATTATACGAATTAAAATTCCCTAGATATCACTGCAGTCACTAATCTAATGCTCTCAGCCATCTCTGAGTGTGCTTCCCTACCCTGAACCACAGGTGGTAAACACTTTTTCCTTCCCCCTCAATACTTCAATTTAAACCGAGTCCAAATTTCCACATTCCCCTTCATTTTTAATAATCCTCATCAAAAGCTGAAAGGAGTTATTAACTCACAGTACCACCTTTCCCAGTTTTCCTTACGAAATATTCTGATGCAGAGGGTGTCCTCTGAATTCCTAATCTAGTCATGACACCACACACTACACAAATAAGAACTGACCAGGCATTACCCTAAGGTAATTAGGCATTACCTAGTACTATTTGTAAATAGTATCAGTAAAATAAAAAGAAATAGTTACAACCATTGTCAATGGAAAGACTATTGAGACCTTGTATCGGCTTTATGTGCCCATATGTTTCTTTTATGAACTGATTTAGGGTCAACATTTCAAAGCTGTTGTTTTTTTAATAAAAAACATGACAACCAAACGTGTCCTTCTCCAGAACCAACAGGGAAAAGATCTTGGGCTTCAGAAGAGGAGCTTCTTCTAAAACTCTGTTTAAAACCCCCAATCTCTGCAGAACATTCATTTCTATATACATAATAAAGGGAATATAAAACTGAATAAAAGCACTGGTAATCTGCTACTATGTTGGAGACTGATTCCCTTTATATTTGCACACTGTCAGGAAAATTGATTTTGCTGCTTCTCCTCTCTCTTCCTTGCCCCTCTCTTTTTCCCATATCCTTGAGAGGGTGGACTGGGTGAATGTGGAGCAACATTTTGCTGATTACTTGTTCATACAGAGCTATGGACAGACAGAGGAGTTATCCAAAATTTTCCTGGGTTAGTAGTACTTATTTGAGTATCTCTCCTTCAACAGTTGTCAATTGTCATGAACTTGTAGAATTGAAATAATCTTGTAAAAGCTCTGTCTTTCTGTTTAGTTAAAACTGACCCACGGGTTCAGATGTTAATGGAAAACAGAAGGAGAGCAGAGACACAGGACAGCACGCAAAAACAAACTTCCTCTTTTAGCAGCCCAGGCTAAAAGTAGGAAAGTGAATTATCTCTGTCTGATCTACACTTTATTTTGTACCTCAGTGGGTACACCATGCCCAGGAAGCCAGTTTTTCACATTCCTTCTCTAAATTTAGTAGTGTCAAAGAAAATCATGTATGTTTTCTGATTACTTGGCTGCAAGTGAAAAGTACTTCGTTACTGCTTCCCTCATGTGCCATAGGCCAGAAATCTCTATTTCTTAGTGCTACAGACTTAACTATATGACCAATCCTTGTGCACCAATACTAGTGGACCCTATAAGATGGATAATGAAAAATAAGTATCAAAATCAGGCATTTCTTCTCCTAATTCATGAAAAATTGATTTTCTTTCTCTGTAAAATATCAGAACAATATTCCAGACATTGGATTTTAAAAAGAAGTTTTCTGCCTGTCCAAGGATAACTTGAAACTTCAGGATGCACAAATGAGAAATTAATGTCTAGAGAGCACCACTTCTCAGACCTACGCCTGCACATCAGCAAGAAAGGCATGTGAAAACCTGGAAAAAAAACAGAAGTTTGCCTCAGTCTAATATTGCACTGAGTGGCATAAGAATGCCACTTCTTCCTCACAGCCTACCCTTCCTCTCTTATTCTACTAAAGGGGAAAATGCACAGTGTAAAGGTACCTTGCATTTCTTTCCAGAAAAATTTAAAACTTTTTTTTCTTTTTCCTGTGCCAGACTAGATACTTGACAAAAAGCCTTTCAACTATTTCTTCCTTTACCTCCGGCTACTTCACCATTTCTTTCAAGGTTTTTTTTGGGACATTAGTAAGTCTTCTGCTTTATTTTAAGGATGGTGGAGTCTAGAAATATGATCAGAGTAATGCACTGGGACAAGAATATACACACTTTCTGTACCCTGTGTTCATTATCACATTATCCTGGCTGCCATTCATTTTTTCTATGTCCTTACCTCTTCAGCATCTTTTCAGATTTGCTTTCTTCTGGCTCTTTTTTTTTCTACTGACTTAAAATACACTACTGTTTTAAAATTATAAATCAAATCATTTTTATTCTCTTTTCTCCTCTAAAATCCATTTGACTGATGTACACTCATAACTTCATAATAATTTCTGAGCATCATTTCCCTTATTCTCATTCATTTTAAAGCCAGAAGGACCTTATTTTGAAGTGCTTTCTGCAGCTACAAGACTTAAAATCTCTTTTTCTTGATAAAATAAATGCTGACATTTTATCATAATCATAGGCCTTCAGCTAATTAGAACTTTAAGAGAAACAAAACCATTGCAAAACTTGTGGTAGAATAGAGTGAGCAGCACGGAGGTTCCTGGTGTCCATCTTCAATGTGCTAAAAGGGAGACAAGAAAATAAAGGGAACAGCCACACCAGATAAACACAGCTTGAAAAAACGGGCCAGATGATTCCCATTCTCTTGGACTGGTGTGTTAGAAACATCCCTCCTGTGAGCAACTGTCTAATATGCACAGGGTCCTTGGCTGACAGCACATTTTCCTTCTCAAAGACGATTGATTTGGATTAATATATTCGCTGTATATTTTGTGTCTATGCTCAGAACAAATGCTCACCCACATATTTATGTGCTATCATTTTTTCGCTGTGTGAAAAACATATTGTTTGAACCTACAGGAATGACCAGTGGTAATAAATCATATCATGAAATACATTTGATATGTCACTCCTGTCAGTAAGCCATGGAGGAAAGGGAAAGAAATTTGCCTCATGGATATGTTTTAGAGACATTTTGTTCTTGTTTCTCATTGTCTCACTTTTCCTGACTCCAGGCAGAAACTCGGCAAACGAGGACTGACTTGTTTAGCACCCTCCAAATGTGCTGAAATGAGTTTAGTCACAGCCCACACAGAATGCTATTTCTGTTTACTGAAGTCCAAATCTGCTCTACAACTGAGGATTGTGGATCAAAGATCAGCCAGCAGGCAACAGATATTTCATTTCCATATCTTGCATGCAGAAGAAGACCAAAAAATTTGTCATTTACCAGGCTTTCCACAAAATAGGTGTAAGCATCATGCAGGTGGGTTTCATATAAAATACATATAAGGATCATAAAATAGGCTCAAGCAAACAGCAGAATATATTAATCATAAAAGTGTGACAAGAGATTTCAACAGCAAGGTGATTGTCCAGTTCTCCTAAGGCTTATTTTGTAGAATATTGTTTCAATTCAAGTCCACATTAACTGTTTTCTTTTAGATTACACTATTAAAAATACTGTTTCCTTTAAACAGGTTATCTAAAATGCTTTTAAGACGTGTTTATGGCATATCTGATGATATAATAAAGTTCATTTAGCTCCTATAAATATTATTAAAGGGGTGTTTTCTGCAAGTCATCCTTCTTCCACACCAGGCCACGCAGTGATATATGATGCCATTAGGAGGCCATCTTCAGCCCAGTTTCTCCACCAGATGTATATATTTTTAATTACTCTTACTTTGTCAGAGTGAGTGACATTTTACTGGTTGCTGTACTGAAAGTGGCAGGCAGTTGATAAAGTGCTCCACAGACCTGTCCTTCCACTCATCAATTTCTTGCAGGTGTACAGTTTTGCTTTTAAACACTATAATTCTATGTCAGATGAGATGTATACAAGCTTAGGGGCTCTATTCAATAAGCCATAAATTCTGTGGGTGGTTCTTTATATTACTCCAAGTTGGGGTGCCTTTTCTCTTTGCAGCTCAACATAGTTCTTTATTGGTCTCACATTCATCTAGAAGCTCATAGTCATAATTCTAAAAAAAAAGGAGAGGAGAGGAGAGGGTCAGAGAGGAAAGGGAAGGGAAGGGAAGGGAAGGGAAGGGAAGG
>VZTE01003316.1:2525338-2586956 GCA_013397775.1 Eulacestoma nigropectus | reverse complement strand
GGAAGGGAAGGGAAGGGAAGGGAAGGGAAGGGAAGGGAAGGGAAGGGAAAGAGAAAAGAAGAGAAAGAAGAGAAAAGAAGAGAAAAGAAGAGCTCAGACTCAGAGGAGAGGCTTTATTTATTTCTTTGCAACAAAATTTGTATCATTCTCTCCAATTCTACACATGCACAACTCCTACATAGGGTGGCAACTTTTGTGCCCCACTTACTTTCTGTCTCTTTATCCTAATTGGATCAGAATAAATGTTATAGTGCTCTGTGAACACCAGAGAGGAAGGTATTCTTGAGGCAAAAAATATAAGGAGTTGGAAAGAAGAATGAAGCAAATAGAGACCAAATGGAGTTTTGCTGGATCCTAGGGGAATTGCCCAATTTGACAACAGACAGGCATGAAATAACTTTTAAATTCTTCAAAAAAAGGTCCAAGCTCGGGATCAAGTACTAGTTAATACCTTTTTGTGATAGCCCTATATCTGTACTTCCTCTTCATGCACCTGATACTGTAACGATGAGATCAGCTGGAAGGTGCTAAGGACTATTGTCTGGGAACAGCAAGAAATGTGCACACCCATTTCAAGTTCACCTGCCTGTCTTGACAGATGACTTCATATATTTGCTCTTCGGGCTGGATTCTCTCTCAAACATATGACTATAGCTCAAAACTAATTTCATTATTGGTTTGGATCCATTTCTATACTGCCCAACAGACAGTGAAACAAGCTGTCCCTGAGGTGGCATAGCTGTGTTAATGCAGAGCTCTGCTGAGGTGAATGCCTTTAAGCCAAGTAGTTCTTTCATAAGGACTAACATAAAGACAACAGAAATGGAAAATCTATCACTTATGCATGGTATTTATTACACATATTAATCACCTTTGCATCAAACCCCTGTGACTTCTCATGATAATCCATGCAACTGTAGCTTGCACATACGGCTCTTTTTCTTTTCCATTTTACCCATTACAGAGGACTTAATACTTAGGTATTTTTCCACTGGAAGAGATTATCAGTATAATCAGGGTAATCTCTCAAACTCCTTTCCCACAAATTAAAGTTGTTTTCTATAATGTCTCAAAATACACAGCATTTTTTACTCAGTGCTTAGCTTTATTTTCTCTCCTTTCTCTGTGTCTTCTGTAGCTTTTTAATGTCTTGCTCTTGTTGGATCAAACCTATGGTAGATAACCAAGCTAATATTTTTTCAGAGGTAAAACTCAGTCCTCCAAGCCAATATTTTAGCACTATCAAATATGTCTCAAAAACATTGAGGTGAAATAAAAATTTTTTGATTGATCTAATTCGCTGATTTATTTTACGTAAACTTCCTCTATCAGTAAAACATGTTGATACATGTAATAGACATTTAAAGTGGCAAGGCAAATTTAAAAAAGAAAGGATGGACTGGAGTCTCTGTACAGACCTAGTGATTTATAGGTCCTGATGTTTTTCAGTAATGTCACTGCTAAAATATTTTGAGGTGAGAACAGAATCATATCAGGCAAAACAATAATGAAATTTTAGTGTAGGAGCTGAATTTTGCAATAGCCCAAATTCAGGAAGCATCTTCCAGTAGCAAACTAAAGCACCTAAACTAGGAGGGCCCTTGTTCTGCTTAGGGATAAGCAGACTGCTCAGGGATAAGCAGACTGCTCAGAAATTTAGCCCACCTAAAATCCCAGCTTGTACCTGGCATCTCCTGTGGCTAAACTCATGTCATGGAAAGCACTCACTCCACTGCAAAATTCTTGGTGCCCATTCACAGAGAGACCCCTGACTACCCAGGATGGACCATGTCCCTCTCAGGTAAAAGGTCCATGTCCACACTGAATGAGATTATTATCCCTTCTAGGGTTTAGCTAAAATTCTTTGGGTGCAGCATCAAGTTATGAATGAGTTGGTAAGAATGCAAAGACTGCAGGAATCATACTGGAGGTATGCAGAGAGCTGAAGGAGCCCAAGCTGCTGCAGTTGCATCCATACGGTCGAGGGGTGGTTTTAGGACCATTTCCCAGAGCTGCAACATGTTTTCTTCCCAAAAGGAATGAGCTGATTTGCTGTAAAAGACAGCCTTACATTGTGCATGATAAGGAGACAGGACTGCCTCAGGGTCTGAGTCATCTGATGGTGTAGATTTAAAGGCTTAATCTTCCAGGGATCCTATGGAATATCTACTGTGCTTTAAAAAGAAATCAAAACCTAAAACAAAACCCCCAAAACAAAACAAAACAAAAACCCCAACAACAAATCAGAACCAAAGCAAAACAACAGCCCCTTTCTTCCTCCCTGCACCAAAAAATAAATCCAAACCCAAAAAAACACCAAAAGGATTAAAGAGCAAACCTGAACACTTGTACCCTGATCTCCTCATCCTTCATAATTTTCTCACTCCCTTAGTTTGTTTTAACCCTCACCATCAAACTGCCCAGATCACACCTACCATATTCTTGATTATTTTAGACTGTTTTTTTACTTTCAGACATAGAGCTTGGTCTCTGGTCCTTTTTTCAAATTTAGCAGGTTAGTTTGATTTGATTTAGTCTGGGTGAATTCAAGCCTATGGATTTTATAGCGATAATAAAATTGCTCCAGTTCTTCAAGTGATATTTACTATGGACCATAGGTACACACAAAGAAAGTTTTGCTTTCTTTTGTTTTACAGATTTTTGCAGTGAAGCAACAATTAATGAAAAAACAATAAGATTTTTCTCTTGAATCATTTTATAAAGCAAATTGTTGCATTTACAACCACACTATATGCCTACATTATTTGTAAATTTTCTCAGTGGATGTGAAGTCTCAGAAAAGCAACAAAACTTTATAAGCCCATCGTTATCTCAATATACAGGTAAAAGTATATATACACTTTTCTCTTTGGCATAAAGTGTCAAAGAGGTCTTGCTGACATTAAAAACCAATTTGTTGCAGTATGTGGGTAAACATATTGCAATCAAATATTTATCAGTGAAGAATTTACCTTCCCTTAGCTTAGTCCTGATATGTCAAATGCCATACTGGGACAGAAAGGTAAAATACAACCTATGCATATTTTAACTCGCTTAAAACACCTCTGCTTGCTTTTTCCCTTGGAAAAAGTAGATAACCACAACTGGGCATGGCAGAAACATGAAATCTGCATGGACTAGTCTCTCCATTAACTTTGAAAAATCAATTGAAATAGAACAGTTAAGTATAACTAAAGGAAATTTCAGATAGACAACTAAGCCTCAGTGAAAACTGGTGAAGTTTAGGCTTCTAAGAACCTAAATAATTTTTGAGAAATTACCTTATATTCTTAAAAATCACAGAGTAGTTTTGGAAATTACAGCCAAAAGAAATTTTCTCATGTTCTCTAATGACTTTTCATAAAGTGCAGCAGGAGACACCAGCATATTCTTTCTGATATATTACAAAATAAGAAGAATTTAAAAAGTAAAGGTACAAGCCATAGCCATATCTGTTGAAATGCACATGAAGTATGAAATATCTATACAGTGTGGTGAGATACTTGTAGTATCTATTTAATTGTTTAACACAGCAACACACTGCACCCATTAAACATAGAAATTGTGTGATAATAATCCAGTAGGGAGAGCTAGAGCATAATACTTTTGCCAAGCACTTAATGCCAAGGATTCAGACTGCATAATCAATTAGAGAAGACATTGCTATTATGATATGCATTTCTGAAGGACCTCTCCAAAATGCCTAAGCTCTCTTATTTACATTTTGGCTTGTGTTTGTTGCCTCAAGGAAAGAAACCAATCTTTCCTCCCTCCAATATGAGAGAGCTTTACAGCTGTTCAGAGACACACAACTGTGTCCTTCCACAGCCTGCTGTCCATCCTGTACTGAAATAATTTGCCACAACCCAAAGGCTATGACACTCTGGATTCAACACCAACTCCAGAACAGTGACAACAAGGTGTCAGCTAAGTCAGTGCCTCTTGGTATGTAGTCTCATTTTTCTAACATTGAACTTCACAATAATAATTGAATTTTGTCCAACCACTGTGCATCCATTCCTTGGATATTGTTGTAAATCAGTCTTAATCATTATGTTCCTACAGGGGATTATGTTAGGAGAGTGTGTAGATTTGCAGCTTCCAATGAATAGAACATTATCTGAAATTTGATGAAACCAAGATATGTTGTATAAAAATATTCTAGTTTATTACTTGCCCTTATTTGGATGAATTTTATGTCCCTCCGTATTTAATATAACTATAAAAATTACAACTCTGCATGAGATAGATAGAAAAATAGATAGAAAAATATATACCTGTACAATGGATAAGACTGTACAGGCCAATATTCTCCAACCCAGGGCAGTGTTACTTCCCTTCCTGTTTTCTTCCCTCCCCATGTGATTGAACACCATATGTCTGCAGTGTGTTAACAGATCTCCCAAATCTTTTCAGCTCTTCTTGCATACTCATCTAATATGGCTCAGTTATAGCTAAAAGACCTGTTTCATGAAGCAAATTGTTTTCCCTGTGTTCTTGGAAATGCCAGTTGGAACCAGTCATGGTGCAGAGCAGAAATCCATGTGCAGAACTGCATTACAGAGCGCTGAGAGGCAGGACACAGACACTACACAAAGGAAATGTCCTACAAATGTCTTGGCTCCAAATGATTGCTGAGCAGCCTGCACTTGCAACAGCAGGAAAATTACTGAGTAGAGAGTGAAGCAATTAAAAGCTGCACTGGGTCTGGCACATTCCTGAGACACAGAGGGCAACTGAACAAATGTAATAATGCTGCACTCTACATTTGTCAACACTAAAAATATCCACTCCGAAAAGTTATTTCTGCCCAATATTAGTCAGTCCTAAGGCACACAGTTATTATCAGGTTTTTGTGCATAAAATCGTTGTATAGGCGTTTGGGCACTTATGAACATCATGTAATAGTAGTTGCTCAGAAGGTAGAGTGGTGTTTATCCAGAAAGTGTATTTATCTAGGGAGATATCCAAAAGGTAAAAAGAGAACACAGTGGTCTGCTAACATCTGTAAAAAATGATCAATGGTCAGAGATTAAGTCTTGCAAAGCTGAGTTTTGTTTGGCAAGTGTTGTCATGTGATGGAAGGAAAATATTAAAGGGTAATTTGAAAAATGAGGTTTATAATTAAACATGCCCTTTATCTGAAATATTTTGACTATAAAATCTACACTGTTCACAGGTACCACCAGTCTTTCTGCCACATTATTCTGTCTACAAAAAGCCCTCTTTTAACTTAAAAAAAAAAATATAAAAAATTATGAAAGCTGAGTAAAAACAAAATTTTGAACCAGGACTTGTATTAAAGACGTAATTTTTCCAGGCAGAAATATTTGCAATGTATGGTGATGTACAGATGACACTGAGCACCATTATTATTGATGCCAGGGTAGAAATGGTGTTCAAGTGACAAAGCACTTGTCAAATAGACACATGAAATTGGATACTAGCTAATATTTTTCACTAGAAAGTAACAAAACAGAACCAGTATAACAGGCTCTGTCTCCTGCTAACCCCTCGCTCAAGAGAAAACAGAGAAAAGCACGTCTGCCCCTTTAGAAACTGATGCCAGAGTGATTTGGGGCTAACAACACCAGAGATGAAGCACTGTAATCCGTGATTCCGAGAGCTGCTATTGCTTGGGGAAGGCTGAGCTCTCGTGTGCGAAGGGGAGAGGTGGCGACTGCAGCTGTGCTGTCATAACAAGGTTAACCTGCAGTCAGGGGAAGTTGTCAATCTAAATGGAGACATATTGTGGAGGGACCAGGCTCGGCTGTCCCGGCCTCCCCGAGGGAGGGATAGCACGGGAGCTGAGTCACTGCTCCTGCCCAAGGAGGCCTCAGGGAGACAATTGCCTCCTTGGCTGAGCCAAGTGGAGGAGCTCGTGTCCATTTGGGCTGATAAAATTGCAACTAATGGGTTTATCCTTTTGCAGCAGCAGCAGCAGCACCACTGCTGAAGTTTTAGAGGATAACAACAGATTATCACAAGAGGATTATGCTTGTTAATTGATATTTCTGGTACATTTGACTGGAAAATGAAGGCATCAGGATGTGGATGCTGAGCTGTCTTTGTAAAGAGAGGGTTGAAATTGGGGCTTTTGCTATGGCACAGCTGCTCATGGGTGAGAAGTTTCTAAGCCTTATGTAAAACAAACTACATGGGGGAGAATAACACCAAAACAGCCAAAGTTTCTTGGACTATGACTGTGAAGGGGTTTGGTAGCCCCAACCTGTCTCCCACCCCTTCCTCCCCACCCCCAGTACTGCTAGTAACACCCAAGTGCAAGCAAAAGTGATAAACATCCCTCTCTCTCTCTCTCTCTCTCTCTCTCCCTCTCTGATATTTGCCTTAGCACCTTCCATCCAAAATGAATAATATACCTTTGCTGATGTTTCTTTGGAAATTATGTATCTTCAAGAGATCACATAGGAAATCAGACCAGCTTTAACTTGTAATGAAAACTGGTCAAAATTTATGCTGTTCTTCACTTTTATTATTTATTACATCCTTGCCTGACTATATTGATTTTGTGCCAACCTCTGTTCTTGTCACAGTTTTTGTCACACAAATGAGGTTCCAAAAATGTAACGCCTATATTTTATGAAATACAATCCTATGCCATTTCAGGATGACCTTTTCAGTATTCTGCATTGTGATGGGTTGTCTGTTTCTGAGGCAGGGGCCTATTTCCAGCTACACCTTATCCCCTCAACACTTACGTTTTAAAAGTAATTTAAACAGAGGTTGCTATATCAATTTCTTTTGTTTGTATTGGCATGCAGAGTTGATAATCTCCTTTCTGAAAAACTGGTGAACTCTAGACAGCTGGCTTTTCATTGTACGTGCCTCCATGCAGCCACCGTGTAGGAATGAAGTTTTAACTACAGAATTAACTTTAGCATTAGGATATGTTAAACCGATGGGACTGTTTTGCTTTTGCTTCCAAGCTATTCTAAACATACATCTGAAACAGCATTATGAAGCACGCTAGTGAAACAACAGTTTACCCAAAGGAGTACCCCTCAGCTATAAGTGACTGACCAAGAAGGAGCAGAGGCCCCAGAAACAGACACACAGACTTACAGAGTCATCACAGTGTCACCACAGAGTGGTGGAGCATACACAAGGTGCAGAGAAGAGCCTAAATGACCTGCCCTACAGTGGCAGGATGAGTCCTTTTAGTGTCTGCATTTGTAGGCAGAAGGGGTATCATAAACAGCTGTTTATGGTCATTCCTTATTGACTTTTCTGGCAGTAGCATAAGAAAAGTGCACAGCAAAACTTTCTTTAAAAAGTATACCTGATTCTCAACTCTTTCCCTTTTTGTTCAGCATCATAATAGTTCATTGCAGGATTCATGAAGGCATCAGTTCCAGTTAATCATCCTCTATCCCATAGATCACAGGAGCTACTGACTCCTGATTTCTCCTATGACATCTTTAGCATGTGGTATTTTCCCCAGTACACAATAATTTACTTTTGCATTGAATATTTTAGAACACATAACAAAAGACTGTGAAATTATGTATCTTCACAAGACAATCCAGTGGGTAAGCTATTTAATCCGAACTCAGGAAGCTGAGAATTTTTGTTAGTCTCTATTATGGCTCCGGTAGTCCTCTGAGCCTCTGAGCCCGCGCTCTGAGCCTCTGCTGCCGTGGCAGCACTTTCCATCCATCTATTTTGGCCAGCGGTTCCCAGAAGCACGAGCTCAGAGGGAGCTGACAGCCAGCCAGATCTCAACACAGCAGTGCAAGTGTAGTGACAATGGCTCATCTGTGATAGATCATCTCGTTCCTGTGTGCCGTGGAGACAATTTGTGTATGCACAGGTAGTTCAGTCCATCCAGGACGTCTTTGCCTTGCTGCACACGCTTTTGTCACCTGTATAGCTTGTACAGAGGTCCTGACACATCCTGAGCACTTCAGATTCCCAATGTATGTGCACTTTTTGTGTGCATTTATTTCTGCCTGGAAAATGTATGAGCTGGGAGACTCCCAAGCACATCGAATGGAAAAGCAATCCTAACAGATTTTTGTCAGCTGAAGTCTCTGCTGTGTGTACACAGGGTGGGGAACTTGGGCATAGTAGGGTATTGCTTCAAAACATAGGGACTCCTGAAAGCTTAAAAAGAAACATTTTATCTGGGGAAAGGGGCAGGGATGGGAATAAAGGATGGGGGTTTTTTCCCTATCCTCATCCTGAAGGAAAACTGAGCAGTGCTAACTAATACAGAGCAACTGTGGGGCTGCATCACCCACCAGCAGTCACAAAGCAGCGCAGCACTCTTCACTGCTCAGGTGGGTGCCCTTTGTGCAGCACCGTGCCATGCCACCACCGCTTTGTTTTGAACATCAGCATCCTGCTGCTTCTCCTGTGATGACTTGAGGGGCTACCTAGAAACAGAGACTAGACAGGAGTAAGGGAATAAAGGTGGATATTTATTTGAAAGGCCTTCAAAGGTACCCCCTGGGGAGCCAAAGGCTATATCAAAGATGGACCCCAAGCTGGACCCCAAGATGGATGACAAGTCACGAGTTCTTCACTCTTTTCTAGGTTTGGTCCATTTGCATATCAGCATAAATTCTCCAATTAAAACTTTCACTAATGATGTAACTACTTCAATTTCTCCACCTCTCTAGAGGCCCTAGTTTACACCTTTTGGGCCTAAGCCTAAGTGTCCTTGAACAACAAGCTCAGAGAGGCTTTGTTATGTCTATCTGGCATAAGACAGCAGCAAGAGGCTATAAGAAACTTCAGAGTTACGCACTAGGCAGTACAGGATTTAAAAATATAAAAGCTAGAACCTAAGGCATCACCTGGGGAGCCTCTCCCTCTCATCAAGGTAAGCAGAGATGCCCACAGAAATATTCCAGGCTCTGCAAAGCAAGCCAGCTTGAGCTGATCCGCACTATCTTGCTGGAACTAGAAGTTTCTGTTGGTTGCAAGATTGTCTCACTGCACCTTTTACAGGACAGGGTTACAGATCAGCATATTCATAGTTTTCAGAAAAAAAAAATACTTTGGATAATGTATTTTGGGCATAAAATTGCAGACAGAGGAGTCAAACCAGTGAGACATTTACACCTCATTTATTCTCATGCTGAAATTATTAAAAAGCCTAAACTGCAGTTCAGAGAGGGAAAGGCCTTCCTGCCCTGCCTGCACAGCTACTTGAAATAATTAATTAAGTCAGAGGAGCAAAAAGCACTCTTCTCCAGCAAACAAACAAACTTTCAAATAACATGTACTTTAGTCCCTGAATATGTAGTTGGACCTCTGAGCAGTTAGTTATCTTCACACATTTCAAAGCCATTACTGTGAAAAATTCAAGGAAACATGAGCAAAAAAATGAAAGTGTAAATATATGTGAGGCAAAACCTTTCCTGCAGAGAACAAGAACTCAGAAAAGCTTATGGATCAAACAGTTTAAGGAAATATATTACCATTTTGGATTCATAAGGGTTTTCTTAGGAGGATTAAACACCTCCTTTAGAAAAAGTTCATCTTAAAAGCTGTCACTTCTCATCTACAATGCCCTAGAGGTTTAGTAGAGGTCCAGACAGCACTGCAAGTCAGAATTTTATTCAGCATTTCCAAGTCAGTCTCATAAAATTCAGGCAAGCCTAAATGAATGTTTGGGAAAGACAAGTTTTGTTGAAAAACATTCCTGAGCTATATAAATAATGACAGCCAAACAGCAGGAGCAGGGTGTGGGACGCGGAAAGGCTTTAACAAATGCAAACAAGACACTTTGTGGGTAACAAGGCACAGCTATGCTGTGATCACCAACATGGGTTCTACCTAGAGCAAACATTTTCAGAAGGGGATATGTTGTAGCTATGTTGAAACAGTAACATTTCACTGATGTAAACACATCAATGCTGATCTGTCCCAGCTGAGCACCTGGCTCTTGAGCCCTCTTCAGATCTGCCGCTGTAGGCAAAATAACAGCCAGACAGAGCTGGACATCACACTGGGCAAAAAAAAAAAAAATAGAAATTACAGTCTGTAAACTGCACAACACGCTGTAACTACACGAGCCAATTGAATACTTACTCTTTCCCAGTGAGGACAAAGAGGCATGGGCTTGGAAACCTGGGAAAGCATGGTCTGAGCTCAGCTGCAGGCCCGAGGGGTCTCAGGGCCACCAGCCAATACATCAGAGTCCTGTTGCCCACTTCAGCTTGGGAAGTTGAAGCTGTGGCACCGTCCAGAGGGGGAGAGGAGCCAGGTCAGGCAGAGCTCACCAAAGATGGGAGGTGGGTGTTCGAGACAAAAGGTGCCACATAGCCAAGGTTTCCAAACTCTGGCATGCAGCGAACTGGCTGATGGCACCTCATCTGAGTTGATTTCTCGTGCCAAATCACATTAAAAAGAGCTAAAATACATTAAAAATCTCCTAATATGAAGTTGCCTTGAAACAATGGCTGGAGTTGTCCCAGAGATGCTGTGTGAATGTGGGAATTGCTCCATGTGATCCTGATGCGTCCACAAAACAATTTCCCTATTAAACTGTTCAAGCCAGCTGTGTGAAAGGCAGAACAGGCAATGCTTAAGCTGCTAAAACTACTCTGGAAAAGTGCAATGTGCACTGCCCTGTGACCCAGAGCTGGGTGGGTAGCAGCAGCTGAAGGAGAGAGGACCCATGCTTCCAGGGAGGAACCCGTAGAAGCAGCTGGATCATAGCCTCCAGGGTTCTTCCCTAGTCCCACAGCAGTGACACAGCAGCAAGACAGTCTCTGAGCCCCTCTCCTCCCTGCATGTTCCTCTCTTCACCCCAGATCAGATTTCCCCCGACTTTTGTCCAGCAGCTCAGTGCCTATCTTTGACTTATAAGACAATTCAGTTTCTGTTCACTCTTGAGAATTTTTGGGAGGTGTAAACTAGTGCTGAAATTGTTGCTCCTCATATTGAAGACAGTTGCTGGATGGAAAGAGGCAGACCAAAGGTCCCCAGTGCTATACCGTTCATTTGTTCTGTTCGTGTTTAAGCTAAAATAATTTAAGCTGGGATTCTTCCCTGCAGGCTGTTCTTTTTTGTTTCTGGGAATGTTAAAATCTAACCTCAGCTCCCCTTATTTAAAATGGCTAAATAAGTGCCATCCTTACTGGGGGAAGGAGGAGTGAAATGGAGACATTTGAAGATGGAAGTATTAAAGACTATGAGGCACCAGAAGCCGTATCAGTGGGGTTTCTGTGGGCAACAGAGAACGAAAGAAAGATATGCATGGTCCAAACACACTTATATGTTTTAGGAGAGAAAAAAAAAAAGACATAAAACATATCTACTGTTATATTCTTCCTGTCTAGACATTAAATACAACAGAGAAACACAATGTGTTCATTTACCTGAACACTTCCTCATAAAAACAGTTCTACTCCCTCACTTCTTCCAGCTGAGCATTATCAGAGTGCTTTCCTTCTATTTATGGCTTAAAATGTTGATTTTATTCTGTATTCAGAAAAAAAGATGCAAACAAGATATTCTAGTCAATACCTAAACGCTTCTGTCACAAAGGAGTCTTGCTAGAATTTCATATAAGCGAAATATGAAAATTTTAACCGGTGGCAGATCTAAAATAATATTTTAAATATTTTAAAATAATATTTTACATATGTAATAAATATTCCTCTTTTTTCTTTTCCTACACACTGGCAAGATTGTCCCTTTACCTGGCTTCCCATTGGCCCAAATTCCAAATTGGGTATGTGAAGCCAACACAGTTACTCACACCATAAAAATATGGTTTTGTATGTGGATAAAAAGGTTATTTTCCTGAATTCTTCCAGGAACTTCCAGCTGAGACAACAGAAATTCACTCAAGAGGATACCTCAAGTTTCCCAGTCCTCCTCTCTGTTTATGGCCATACCTGCAATCAGAAGTGGCATGATAAACCCTTTTTTTGGTACTGATGGTGACAACTTCTACCATTCAGCCATTCATGGGAAAAGAGACATGCAGTAGATGACAAGAGAGCTGCTAGGTTTTAAAAATTTTAAGGTATTCATAGGTCCCCAAATTACAGTTTGGGTCTTAAAATCTGAAAATGTTGAGTTCTAGGCCTGGGAACATGAAATTTCACAATTTTAAAGTTTTTAGA
Source organism: Eulacestoma nigropectus (assembly GCA_013397775.1). Taxonomy (NCBI): domain Eukaryota; kingdom Metazoa; phylum Chordata; class Aves; order Passeriformes; genus Eulacestoma; species Eulacestoma nigropectus. Next base: position 2,574,852 of record VZTE01003316.1, on the reverse strand, counting down.
ACAACCTGGGAGAGCTGGTAAAGTTGCTCAAAAAAAAGGAAAGGAAAAAAATAAAGGAAAAGGAAGGGAAAAAAAAGTTTTGTGTGTTTTACACAATAACTTGACCTCAGGAGCTGACACTTTAAGGGGAAAATGAGTGTCACAGGACAATTTAATGTAAAGCACACAAGAACATAGAGAACATCAATCCAATCCAGAAAGAGCAATAATTGAGTACTGATTATGGAACTGGAACACTGAGGGAACAATGACTGGAAATTAGTGTGGAAACAAAGAAATAAAGCTAAATAGCTCTTGTTTCTCCCAATCCTTTTGTTGTCCGAAGCAAAACGATTTCCAGAAGAAAAAGACTAACTATGATGATGTTCCCTCTGTTTTGAAAGTGATTATCCTTTAAGGATCAGTGTTTTATTCTTCCTTATGTTTTTAAAACTTTTCATTCTTAATGTGGAGTTCAAATGAAGCACATTAGAATTGCTAATAGCATTCCTTACTTAGCTAAGAATACGTCAGGTCAATTCAGCAACAGAATGAGTCCAAGAACAGCAGAGCTGGAACAGAAATAGATGCAATTATTCTGTTTTCAGTAAAAAGTATATTTGCAGGATCCTGCAAAGAAATGAATATTCAAAACAAACACATTATCAGGAAAAAAACCAAAAAGCAAAACCCAAAACAAAACCAAAGAAACCAACAAAAACCAAACCACCCTTATTAAGTAAAGAAAGGAAATACAGGCCCAGTAATCACTGAAAACCAAAAAATTTCATTTCTGACATCAAGGAACAAGGTGAGGAAACTGAAATATCAGCCTTTGACAGCTGAAGGGGAAATGTGATGACTAGTGAATCCAGTGAATGACATGAACTGTGTTTCATGGCAGCTTAAACCACCAAATCCAGCCCAGAATATCAGCAAAACAGTCTGATGACTGTTCAGTGGGGAGTATGAAATGACTTCAGGGATTTCTGTCTGGAAATTGCACCCACGAATTCACCTTAACAAAAATAGGTTCTAAATAATTTTTTTTAGAGTAAATATTTTTGGCTCAATATGAGAAATTAATTGATGCCATGTAATTTGGTTTACCGAATACAGGTGGATAATTAATACACATTGATGGCCACTGTGTGAAATTTTCCACCATTTTCATTATAACCCCACAGGTACCTGCCATGTCTCCAGTGGCAGGCATACAGCATCTAGCCTAGAATTTATACAGGTTGAAGAGGCACAACCTCATTCTACCAGCTTCTCTTTCAGGAATCAGCAGCTGGCATGACACTCATCACAGAAGTAGATGTATTTGGTTTTATTCAGTGGGGCAATATTCTATCCTTATACATGGCCTTGGAGCTATAAACTTTAGAGAGGTACTAGGTCACGTTCTGTGGGCCTGCGTATATCTACATCATTCCTTGGCTGAAGCAAATATGGCTCATTTTGTTCTGTCAGCCAGGGTGAATTTGAGTAAAAGTGTAAAATATCAAAGCTGGGAAAAAAGGTTTTACCCACCGAAAGATCTTAATTTTACAGTAAAATTTAAAAAAACCTCTCCGTCGTGCACATAGTTTTTACTCATATTTTAGCAAAGAAGAAACTGATGCCAATTTCATGGTACTGTTCATTTTATAAGCCGTGCAAAGCCCCAGAGAACTGTACTTCCTTCCACAAAGAAGAAAGTAAATTCTCAGGTAAATATGCCAGCACTTGGTGTGCAACCAGATGCACAGAACATTCCTCACATGTTATGCCAAAGCTTCAGTAGAGAGGTGTGATTGCCTCATGGCCCACCAGGACCCAGTTCCTCAGCCTTATCCCACAACAAAACAGACTTCAAGGCACAGAGAAGGTGGTTTTTGGTCAAGTCTTTGACAGATGGATCTAAGCTTAAATCACCTCTGATAGCAGGGCAACTCCTTGTACTGTCTCTCCCAAAAGGGTTAGCTGAAAGCTGATGGACTTACAAGATAGTTCTCTGAGCATATTTTGAAACGGATATTCAAACTAAGTTCACCAAATGCAGACCAAATTCATCTTGCTTTGAAACACTACAAAGGATATTTCGTTGTTCTTCAAATCAATGGTAGCATTAAGACTTGTTGGTTAATTATCAAGAGATTATAGGAGCATCTTTGATTGTTTCATTAACTATACCAACAAAGCTTGCTCAAGTTTATCTTTACACAATTTCCATGACAAGGCTATGAAAAACAAGGTGCTTCTGTCATTAAACTGCAGTTTCATTATTCCTTTGTTCCATCATTTCAGACATGCACAGAACATCAAGAGCCAATCCTAACGTGGCCTTGCTAGAAGTAAAAATCCTCACCTTAATACCCAAATCTTACAGGGCTCTTTGTAGCTCTGTCCCTTGGATCCTTATAAGCAATTTAATTGGTATAAACTTGAAGCTTAATTTAAATTGGAAAAATCCCTTTAAGGCATTGAAATGTTTTGAAGGGTAAGAAGGACTTTTCACTTCTCCTGTCAGGGAGATGACAAGGTGGAGAGAGGGGTGTGAAGCCAGAAGTTTGAAGTGAAAGGCCAGAGATATTGTAAGGCTCCAAAAGGAAGAGACACTCAGGAATATTCAGGAATAGGAGTGAAAATTAGACCTAATCATCTCCTTTGTTTTCCTTGTGGTCCTAGTTAGACAGGATACACTGCTGAGATTTTGGGCTCTGGTTTAGTTTATGAGTTAGATTTAAGACTTAATTTTAAGTGCCAAGATGGGACTTAGATTGCGGGCAAAGTTTCAGGTTTTAATAATTTGTAGTCTTTAAAATGAAAACCAGGAGCCTGTCTTGAATTTTATTTTATCTGAATGGGAAGAGGAGCTTGCCTGTAACAGTAAATTGGACTCAACACCTATACAGCATTGTTTTATGGTTTACTGGACATTTATTTTAGTGAAGTCTGCATCTGCATTACATTAAAGTTGAAAGGAAAGACACAAGTGAAACTTAAATTCAGACCCAAGCAACAGTCGAGTCAGCTATGGAGCTGCTAACTGCATTTATATTGATTAAATTTACATTCTGGAAATAATGAAACTACTTCTGCTGCATTTACCTTATCATGATCCTGAGCAGGGCAGAATTATTATGTAAAAGGAAACATCAATACAAAAAAGCAGGTTCAGGGAGACAAAATAAACAAAACAAAACCCACAGCCCAAACACAAAAATAACTCTTGCTCTTTTCCTCTCTCCCTCCCCAAAGCTACATAATTTACTCCCAGTCCATAAGGTCCTTAGTTCCAGTGATTGGGATGATGGATGGCTCTACTTCAGCTGCAGCAAGAGAAGATACAGCAATGCATCACCCTGCAGGAAAAAACAATAGAGCGAACAAAGCAGCAGGACAATGTGGTGGGCAGGAAAGCCAGGGGAATTCTCTGCTGGTGGAAAAACAGGCAGCCCTACACTGGAGAGTGTAAAACACAGCGTGGGGCATTTGCACTCACTGTGGCCATGCTTGCTGAAACCTGATTGAGAGGGGTGACCAACCACTGCAGGAGGGGAAGATATTTTCTTCTTGAGTTCTGGTGGTTTTACAGGAGTACAGGCTACAGTAGGTGTGCCATAGCCTAATTTCTGCCCATGTTTGTAATTTAAAATGTTTGGAAGTGGGTTGGGTCAGTTCATGGTTAAACTCTGTGAAATTTAGGTGACTGAAATTTACCTGTGAAATTCTAGAGCAATCGATTAAAACATTTCTGTTTTAATGTAAGTCAGTATTCAAACTCAAATCCAATAAATCAACAATTGCTGTGCTGATAGTTCCTAACATATAACTCAGCAATAAATGTAATAAACAAAGGAATACTACTATTAAATATTACATTTTTTTGGCAAGAAGCAAAAGCACAAGTGATGGCCTGAGGAAATTCTGAAGGCTTAGGTGAAATGCTTGACACAAACAAGACACATCCAAAATATACCCATTATTTGTGTATGTTTTCAACACATAATGCAGTAATAGTGAATTAATTACAGCTTGTAATTTAGATGATTCAGACAGAATATAAGGAGATAAATATAACCATAAACAAATAAATTTACATAATACACAACACAAAAATTCAAGGCACTTTCTAATGCCTGGAGGGGGTAGAAAATACTGCAGCTCTTTGTTTGAATTAAATGCTGTAATAGGATACTTTTTTACACTTTTTACCGGAAATCAAGTTTGTCATCCAGATAAACTCATATGGAACTCTAATGATTTTTCATTGCTAAGCCTGTTAATACTGCTCACTGCTCAAGCTTTCTCTCATTTTCCATGGTAAAACCTATTGAGTAGCATGTAATTTTGCTGAACTTTAAACAATGAAATTGAGTTTTTCCCATTCTAGTTTAATTCTCATAGAAAACACCTCTACCATTTCTACAGCAAGATAGATAATATTTCACCCACCTGAAAAACTCGGTGAACATTCTTTGAACAGCAATGATATCTGCAGTTTTTTAGAGCAGTTTTATCACAGCTGGAAAGGGATCTACTGATTACTGGATTTCTATTTTTACTGGATTTCTCTTTTGCTTTTCTTCTGCAATTCAACAACAACTTACACAAATAAATAACTTTTGTAAATGCAAGTGTGACTTCAGTTAACTAAAACACCTTGAAAGTTGAGCCTTGCAGAGCAGAATCAAAATTCTCAGAGGACAACTCCTCTACTGGGAATGCATCAACAACTTCTTTGTAAACCCTTTGCAAGGGAGACAAAGGGAATTTCATGTTCAGGGTGGAGAGGAATGCCCTGTCCATGTGCATGCCCTGCCTGCATTCCATGCCTCCCACTGTGTGCCCTAGACAAACAATTGGCTGAGATTAGCTGGACATTTCTTCTTGGAGATGGAACTGATTGAGAAAAATGTTTGAGCCCTACAGTTGCAACTGAATCCATTTTTTTCTTTCTTTAACATCCAAAATAGCATTAAACACTCTCAGAAGCCAGTCGTACATTTGAAGTTGAACCTCAAAGTGAGTGTACACTTTAAACTTCTATCTCTGTGAGCCAGCTCCCAACATCCCTCAGTGAGTGCACAGGCAAGATACATTCATCAATGTGTCTAAAGCACTAAAACATTAGAATGGTGATAGGAGAGAAAAAGCCCATCAGTAATTAATATTTTTTGCTTTGGAGCAGAGTTTTAATGGACTGCGGTTAAGTAAAGCCTATGACCTTTTACTGACTATGGAAGATGAAACAAAATATTGCATCACTAAGGGAGTGCTGCTAATTTTGTACACTGAATAAAGAAAGGATCCTATGGACATAATCTACATGTTCATGTAATTGCAGATTAGTATATTACTAAATACATAGCAGAGGGACCAAGTCACAATCTTGGCTTTTTTGTTTCCTGACTTCCGAATAGTGGATTTGACAAGTTTATTATACTTTTGTATGTATTCAAGATAAATGTTCATATTCAACATGAATATTCAGAATTCCAGAGAAATTTAATTTCTGCAGAACTGAAATTTGTCTTCCAGTTGCAACCTACTCATCTTGCATTTTTTTAACCCCAAATTCAGAATATTTGCTTTTGTTGAATTGATCTGAAATAGTACTTTTAAAATCTGATCATTAATCCTCTTATTACACTTCTCTTCTGGTGAATTATCACATTTTGTAAAAGTCACAACCCCTTCTGGTATGAAAATAGATGTTAGAACATCATTACTAAGGTTGTAAAATCAAGCGATCATAACAAAAAATTGAAGGATTTGTCTTCAGCTGATGCCTCACCCCCTCCCCCTATCATCTATTCGCCACAGTCAATCAGGACAATAATCTGAGAATACATTCTCTGCAATGGATTGGACTCTCTGTAAAACTACACCTCTTCTAGCAAAGACTGTCCATGTTCTGACTGCCGTGTGAAAACCTGGTCATGGCATTCCAAAATTTACATTCTAGTACGAGATAAGGTACAGGGACGTGGCAGAAAAAATGACTATCATGCTTTCTTTCCTACAGAGGAACTGAGGTCAACTATAACTCTACAGTTTAGAAATGAGATAAATGAAAGAACATGCATGAGATAATAAAATATAATATAAACTAAAACAACTATAATACAATAATAAAATATAATCAAACAACAGCCACAAAATCATGAATGGCTTGGAGAAAGTAAAGAAGAAAACATTCATGCTTGTAATGTAAGACTGAGAGGGAAGTCAGTGAAAGAAAGTACTACTCATGCTATAATTAGATGAAGCTACTTGTTGCAGTAGCTCTTTTTAGATCTGCTTAGAATATGAATGAGTAATGAAATGACATAAAATGAAGGAAATCTCCATTAATATCTATGAAACTCAGTGATGTAACTGAACTTTTGGTTCATCAAATTATAAACTACAGTTTACTTGCAAATGAATAACCAGTTACAGAATTTGGAGACTATATTGGAGAAAAAATTACCCCATGTTTTCCATTTCTTAAGATCTCAAAGACCTCATAATTTGACCCTGTCAGAGGCCAGATATTGAGTTAGAAGCACCTTTGTTCTGCTCCTAACTGCTGTATTTACTATGTCATAGTCCTCCACAAAGGTTTCAATTTTAATATGCTATCAGATGAGCTGGGTCTGAACGAGTGCATTCACTTGAATGTTATAACAACATTTTCCCTAACAGAGGAAAAATATCTGCTGTATTCATGAGCACCTTGGGTTGTTTTTATGGTTGCATGGTTGTTGGTTTTTTAAAATTTCAATATGCAGTATTTCCCTTTCATACATGAAAGGCTGTAGATTTTTCTTCATGGCCAAAAAATCTCACTTTACTCGTGATATGAAAGGTGTAACAGCTACAGAGTTGACTGAAACTTTTTGAATACAAGTCGTGTTTACTTTACTAGGTGATTGAAGGGGGTCAGCTTGGCTCCAGCCTGCCTTTCTTTTGCTTTCCGACTTGTTTATGGGTTTTCATGAAATAGTTTTGATCATGTGTTGTGGAACCAAGTGTGATAGGAGATTCCTCAGAGTCAGAAGTCCTGACTCCTGCTCGTCCTGCTCCTCCTGCTCCTCCTGCTCCTCTTGCTGTCAGGCACCTGCCGTGTCTGACGGCTGTGCGCAGACACTGAGCTGGCAAAGCCCTCGGGAAGAAATCAGTCAGGCTGTCTCTCTCTCTTTTTCTAACTTTTATTTTAATTCCACCACAGAGTTAATGTGCGATTTTAATTCCAACAACTCCTCTGCCAGAGAGCTCTGACATTGAGCGGCACTCTGCATGCTCTCCAATCCCACATCAGGCTTAATGTGCTCTAAGAGGTGGTGGGCATCTGACTTGGCTCCAGAAGAGGAGGGAAGAAAAGAGCGAATCGGAGTCATTAGCAGGATTCTGAACCCAGCAGAAATGAAAGCCTCACACACTCCAACTGTTCTCTGCTGTCACTGTGATTATTAACTTTATGACAACAATGAGTTTGTAAGCAAATTTGTAGCTCAGCTGGGGAAAAGATTGGAATAGACTACATTTTTTTTCTCTCTCATTAAACACTTCAAATACAGCTGAGAGGAATTTTAATATTTAAAAAGAGAGATTCAAAAGCTATTTACTTCTGGGCAGCTTATTCTAAAACCACCTCAGCTTATTTTTGCTCCCATGCATCTCTAATAAGCAAATATATGCTCACAGTTAACTCTAGAAACCTTTGCTATTTAGTGAATATGGAAATAATTTAAGTCTCTAAAGTGTTTCCGCTTAAAGCTTCTCTCCTCTACTCCACCCTGGCCTTGTTTCTCTTCTCATTTCAGCATTGTTAAGACAAGCAGGCAAAGTCCTTTATTGATATTCATCATAAAAATACAGGATTTCCCCCTTTCCAGAAGACATGCCACTACTAATTTGGCCGAAAACCATCACCATGTGTCGGGCTATTCAACTCAACAGAAGCCTACTGCGGCTGCAGGTCATGTTGTTGTTTCGCTGTGTACGGCTTTTGTTTCAGCTGCACCACAGAAATCCTCCATTTTTCCAGCATGAGCAGCCAGCTTTGTGAGCTGAGGCAGGACAAGACAGCAGGAAGCAGCACTTCAAGAAGGGACCTGTCCCCTGGTCTGTGGAAGGATACTGGATGAGGGTACCAGTGAGGCTAAAAGGCTGATGTAAGGAAGAAAGAAGAGTTCAGGGGGTAGGGGCTTCCTAGAATTAACAAAGCCCCTCAGTATCTTGAGGCAACTTATACAGTAAAGTGGTGAAAAGAAATAAATGTTTAACAACAGCAAAACTATTATTTTAAGTCTACTGCTAGTTTTTGACTGAATGGCTTTGTTTCACTAATGAAATTATTTTATTTATTAAGGATAAAAGTATTTCCAGTAAAGCCTCATTGAGCTTACTAAGCATAAGAATATTTTTGTTTATTTTGCTTCTTTCAACGCAATAATAAGTGAGGGAAAGAAGAAACATTTTCACTACCTTTACTAAGGCCAAGATTATATTCAGAATAATCCCTTAATTATCCTTACCTAGTATAGTCACTATTTAAAAATCCCACTCAATAGTTAAGGAAGAAATCTCTTTACAGTTACTAATTAAACACTAATAGCAGATAAAGCTTACTGGAAGAGCACAACGCCATTTTTAACTGTATTTCCTCCTTGAATATCATACATATTTTCTCCAACATTTGGCTAGGCAGGTGGCCAGCAGGCACTGTCAAGATAATTTATGTCTCTTGTTTATTTGAATAATTAAACTAACAACAGCACTGGAACCCTGCAATTTTTGCACAACCCCAGCTTACACAACAATTTCCCATTCCTTCTACTCTTGTCCTCTTCTCCCACAAAAGAAATCCCACGCATGAGATGGAAGCTCCTAATGAAACATCAAGGTCCAAGGAAGTAGATCTTTGTGAAAGGAATGAATTTCCTGTTAACCAACAAGAGACGAAAACTCCAGTAGCAACTTACAAATCAACCTCCTACCCATGTATGAAACCTTTCACACCCACCTCAGTTGCGTCCTTCTCCAGGGATCTCCCTGGGCCTCCAGCTTCACCCAGCCCTGCTGCTCGTGTGCAGCAGGCAGCATTTGGTGACTGACTGTGACTGCAGGCTTGGTATGTGTGAGCAGCTCCAATTCTCCTGTTTCTGAAGGACAGAGGAGTTAATGCAAAAACTGTAACCTTGAATTTTTACCGTGAAAGTGGAAACCAGTATCAAGGGGCTCTGAATCTCTCTTCAACTCTCACCCCGTCATGGCTTCTCAGTGGCTGCACCTGCTCATGTGGAAGTGAAGGAGCAACTGGTTGTGACCTGGATTGATTCCTGTGACCGGCTAAATCTGAACTATTCCACTAAATTTGGTCAAAAAACTTGGTCAGGCTAAGAGGCCTAACATCACTGACCACAGGACAGCCAGAGTCACTCACAACAGGACTACACTTGTCAGGTCTCTACATATTTTCTTTGTTGTTACCTTTCTTTTCTAGAGAACCCACGTTTTCCCCATATTTCAGGAGATTTTTCTGAGATTCGTGTGGTACATGGATATGTACATGGATGTGTCCCTGTGCTACAGCAGCGTGGCTGGCCTTGCAATGCAACACAGCTGCGTTTGATGGTGTTTTTATAGCCCTCCAATACCTTTACAAAACTGTCAGGTGGTTGTAAAAGATGAGACAACAAAGTGTTCTAACTGAAAGCCTTTTTTTTTAATGCCTGTAAAATAATTAGGAGCCCCAACTCCTGTACTCACAAGCCAGGGGCAAAGTCTGGAGCAACATAAATTATAGAAATTGCTTTGCAGATGAGCACATTAGCTAAAAGAGGTCTGTTTTTCCCTGCTAGGCAGAATTATTTTGCACCAGTATGGGGGAACCAAACCTTTGTCATACTAATCCTCAATACTGGTGGGTGGCATTAGAATCCTGGTATTATTGTTTATGTTCTCTGATGAGTAATGTCCAGGACTCTGAGCTGTAAGGTAGCAAGTTCCTTTAGTTAATAAAAGATTTTAGATTGTCATGTTCAAGGAGTTCCTTCTGTTTTTTACGTCCATACACATATCTTGCTATGAGTTTAAAAAAACCCCAACCCCCTAAAAAGCCCCAATCAATAGATAGTATTTAATGTGGCACTTGTAACACGGCGACTTGTTCACTTCCTCCAATAAAAAATAAAGGATGTGCAGAGCAAGGTTACGATTTATGGAGTATTGCCAGTCAGTCACTCAGTTTCAAGAGGCAGAATATTCTGCCTGTGTTATCTGCTGATTCATCACACGACTGAATGTTTTTCTCTTTTTAAAAGGCAATATTTTGAGACCATACATCTATTTCTTTGGGGAAGTCCAGAGCAAAATCAGATGTCAGACATACATAAATGAGATGCTAAAATATGGTAAGCATATCTGACAGTTCAAAATACATTATTTCTTTGCTGTCTGTCTCAGTGAATTTCTGAAAGAGAAAATAATATTACCTCCTTTATTGCAAATTGTATTACGAGACAGAATAGTTTTGTTCTATAGCCCTGGTAATCTTCTTGTATTTCTACTACTAGAGAAATTGTATTTAGTCTGGGACATTTCCTGACTTGAATTCTACTTCTTTCAGCATATCAGTTCAGCAACAAAAAGCTTTTCTTTTGGTAGGCTTCTGGTTTTGGAAGAATGTTTGCTGCCATGTTGGAAATCCTGACACCTTGTCTCTAATTTTATAACTGAGTATGACAGTCTTCGTGCTAAACTGACTTTTGCTTTAAGAAAATATATTTATTAAACTTCTCAGCTAGATTTTCTTCTGAAAAAAAAACCCCAACAATCCACCAAACAAAAATTGGAAGGATTTAAAAGCACTCTGTTCAGACAATTGGAATGACATTTCTGTATGTATTTCTGCTTTTGGTATTCTGCTTATTTTCTTATTCAGCTTCTTATTTTTCTGCTTTATTATTCTTATTCTGCTTTATTTTTTCTTAGGTTTTGGTATTCTGCTTATAGCTCTAGAAAACCTATTCTTTTCAAAGTGCTGTTCATTATCAACTGTTATTTTGAGAAAATTACAAGCCCACTTATTCCTTTACTGAGCTGCTACAATTCAAAGTTGTTTACATACATATGAATGTTCATGCTCATATTTATTGATAAACAAATATAAATTCCTAGAGGGAAAAAGTCTCCAATTTCACTATAAATATACTTAAAATATACAAGAAGAATTTAAAAATACACATGATTACAAAAATGCTTGCTTAAAATTGATATTCAAAGGAAATAAATTCCTTTAAAACTGGGATTCTGCCATGGTAATCTATTTGATTCAAATACGGAATTTATCTCAGATGCAAGCTATCTTATAGTTTTGTCAGAGGCAGGCCAAGCTCCCTGTGTGAGTTCAGGACCCTGTGTGGTGGTTTCCTTTCAGCAAGCAGCAATTACAAGGATTAGGGGCTGAGGCTCAGCTCGATGGAGATGAGGGGTATTCAGCCATTTCCCTGGCGTTGCTTTGGGGCACACAGACAGGTTCCCGTGGGCCCTGAGCAATGGAGCCTCTTCCACCAGCAGGCACCAGAGCAGGTCCCTTTTGCTGCTGCTGCAGCTCCAAATGTCACATACCACAGGTGATGCTCATTATAGGAGCTACGGGGATATAAAGAGGTGCACGGATTATTGCTGATGGTGGAGTGCCAAAGGTTAGTGAAAAGCAGGATTGTCTGCTGGACCAGGGTAGATAAGAACACAAAAGGACACAGAAATGGATTTGAATACAGCCACTTATCAGTGTGCCTTTTAAACTACATTATGCTGCGTATAATGGTGTGCTGTTAGCACTAAAATTGGGAGTCTCCTTTTATGAGCATACTAATTTATTAACACCAATTTGTGTCACCATTTTAGCATTTCCTCTACTTCCCTGAGCCAAGGAGTAAGACACCAAGTCAGCTAAATTCAGACAGAATTCAAGTGGCTCGAGTTCTTTTCAAACAACTATTGATTTCTGCTGATGTAGCTCTCAGTTGGCTGCTGTATTGTTTTCTCCACAATAAAAGCAAAGAAGCACATATAAAACAAAGATGTTTATGATTTGGAATAAATTGTAGCTTCACTATTCTTTATTATTGGAAACCATCCAATTATTATGCAAAAGAATAAAAAAAAAAGGATCATTTATATACCATACTGTTAAATTTTATATCGAGTGATATGATAAAATAGCCAACTGGGACAATGGGTGGGGAATGGGAGGAATGACAGAATTTATTTATGTCATGTTTATAGTTAGCTATGTTTATCCTTTTTTGTCAGTTAAAGGAACATTAAATAGAATTATCTTGGATTTATGGTGAGTAATAAAGCAGACTTTTTTTCCATGAATGCTCAATTAGATTAAAGTATACAGTCACAAGAGCAAATATGCACCTATTTATGATTCCTTTCCTGAGGCCATCCTCATGTTCCTCTCCCGAGACTGCAAGAATCTGGAAGACTTTGGACAAAACACTGCATGCGTTTACTGTAGCACATGTGTAAGCATAATGCAAGACTGGTAGGACTGAAATATGGAGTTCATGGATCATGAAAGAGAATGGAAATGGTACCAAAAAAAGTGTTAGCATCAGACTTAAAGAAAAAGAAAACAACCACTGAGTGGAGATATCTGGAGAAAATTACCACTCTGGCATAGACTTTGACATTTTGCTCAAAAAGGGACCTGTCATCTAAAGTTGGGACAGATTTACATCTCTTCTCCTGGAACATGATATCCCTCAAAACTCTTTTAAAATGCGAAGATACCGTTTCAAACCACACGTGGTATCCTTTTTTCTTACTTTAGGGTCGCGTACTATTTAAGAGAACACCGTTCTGAAACAAGGGAAAGGTAAGCAGGGTCAAGTTTCATGTTTTTCAACAAAGTTAAACCTGCAATTCAAGTTTGGGAATTTAGTATTTGCTGTTGTATATGCTCATATACAAGATAAAGGAGAAATAGGCCAGTTGTTTGGATCAATTCATCTCAAATCATTCTGTGACACTTAAATGCTGGCTTAGTCTATTGAATGCCATTTTTTGATTAGCTGATAAAATGTCTGGCCATTGCTGTCACAAAAAAAAAGAGAAAAAAATCCAATTCATTAAGATCATTTTGTGCTGCCTCACATGCTGTCTTCAACAGAATTTTACACTGAGCTTAACTTGTTGCACAAGGACTTTGCCACACATCAGGTAGGTAGCACAGTGATGCTTCTCAGCTCCAACACAGAGATGTTGCCTAAAAGGAGTTATAGCTGGGAAAATGCCAGACCTCCTGGGACCTGAGCAAGACAGGTAATTGATGGTGCTCTGAAACCTGCTGTTTCTCCTTATTTCTCTTTAATCCACAGCAGAATATCATTCATGCTGTACTAATAGCAAGGATTATATTATCACATGCTGTACTTCCAAACAGACTCTTCTTACTGACAAACAAGTGCAGACTTTTAGGATTCTGCTTCAGTTTCATGCCAACAAATTGTAAAGGTGCAAACTTCTCTGCTCTTTTGTTCCTGAATTTTCCATGCCTCTTTTGTCCTTCCTATATGTCTTACAGGAATATGCAATCAAGGAGCTATTGTTCAAATTTTATCCTTCATACACAGAATAACTGAAACAATAGGGCAAGTTTTAAAAATCATCTTGCTTTCTCACTTTGTTGAAAGTTATCTAACAATCCCTATTGCTTCAGATTTTCTCAGTTCATATTTATTATGAACGTATTCTTTTATGATGGCCTAGGATGTAAGTCATTGCAAGAAAATAAGTTTCATTTACCTAGCACAGAAAGGTAATATTTATTACATACACAAATGCTACACATTTCTACTATTCATTAGAGTGACATAACCTTACGTGCTTTTTTACCAGTGCAGAAATACCTTTGATGTCTGTGAGACAAGGAGGGCTGTGGTCTTCCCATACCATCCAGAGCCAAGGTGGCTGATAGAAGTCTGCAAACATATCAGTCAAGCGCAGAATTCTCAGACCCCCCAGCACCAGAAACCGGTCTGCATTACACAGCAATAATTTGTTCCACAGCTTTTGTGTGTTGAAGGTACATAATCCTCCAGTGTCTTCCCCCAACTGTACAGACAGAATCACAGAAACATTTTGTTGGAAAAGAGCTCCAAGGTCATTGAGTCTAACCTTTGACCAATCACCACCTTGTCAACCAGGCCAAGGCACTGAGTGCCACATCCAGTCATTTCTTGATCACCTTTAGGGATGGTGACTCCACCACCTCCTTGGGGAGCATGTTCCAGTGTTTTTCAACCCTTTCTTTGAAGAAATTATTCCTGATATCTGACCCTGGCACAAATTGAGGCCATTTCCTCGTCCTATCATTTGTTTCCTGGTAGAAGAGACCGACCCCCACCTGGTTCCACCCTTCTTTCAAGGAGTTGTAGAGACTCATAAGGTCCCCCTAAGACTCCTTTTCTCCAGGTTAAACATCCCCAGCTCCCTCAGCTGCTCTTCCCCAGACTTGTGCTCCAGACCCTTCCCCAGCTCTGTTGCCCTTCTCTGGACATGCTCCAGTGCCTCAATGTCTTTGTTGTAGTGAGGAGCCCAGAACTGATCCCAGGATTGGTGGTGTGGCCTCAGCAGTGCCCAGCACAGGGGGACAATCACTGCCCTGGTCCTGCTGCCACACTATTGCTGATACAGCCCAGGTGCCATTGGCCTTCTTGGCCACCTGGGCACAGCTGGCTCATGTTCAGCCACTGCTGACCAGCACCCCCAGGTCCTTTTCCTCTGGGCAGTTTTCCAGCCACTCTTCCCTAAGCCTGTAGTGCTGCCTGGAGTTGTTGCGACTCAAGTGTAGGACCCAGCATTTGGCCTTGCTGAACTTTATACTGTTGGCCTTGGTCCATCAATCCAGCATGTCCAGATCCCTCTGTAGAGCCTTCCTACTCTCCAGCACATCAACATTCCCACCTAATTTAGTGTTGTCTGTGAACTTACTGAAGGGAACCCTCAATCCCCTCATCCAGATCATCAATAAAGGCATTGAACAGGACTGGGCCCGACACTGTTAGCCTTGGGGAACCTTAGCTTATCCCACAAACTACTGAAAAAGAAGTAGAGAATCGCAGAGAAAATTTAAGCTGTGACTCACCAATATCCCTTTGTATCTGAAGTACCCACCTCTGCTCTGTTTGCTCCACCAGGGCTGTCACCCCAGCAGGGCTCTCACCCCAGCAGGACTGTCTCCCTCCCTGCCAGGATGAGGAGTTGTGCCATTCAGGGGCAGGGAGATTCCTGCTGAAGCAGCCAGCTTTGCTACAGGGCTCGTGCACAGCACAGCACAGGCCTGTTCAAAGCATCTCCATGGGCTTTTGCCCTTCCCTGCTGCTCCTCTAAACCAGCGGTTGTGATGCTGGGGGTTACACCAGGCTGTTTGAGGCACCTCTATTGTTTGGCTGAGAGACAAACACCTCTCCAATAGCAGCTGTTAATAAAACACAGAACAAACACGCAGGAAACCTTGTTTCATGGCCCTGATGATTCCTGTGAATTGTGTAAAGCATATGCCCCAAACAGCTTAATTCCTGGCGCAAAATGCCCTCCTTCCCCAGAGTGACAGTACCTGATGGCTTCCCAGATCCTATTTGTTTGGCCACTGAGAAAAGAACAAGTTAAACAGCCAGAAAAAGGTGGAAAAATTAGTCAGCAAGGAGCACTGTGGCCAGTCAGTAAACAAACCCTCTCTCCCTCAGCAGTGATTAGTCTGTCTGCTAGAAAGACCTACAGTAATGGTGCTTTAACTAAAGAACAATAACCTGCATAAAACTTATTTGTAGCTTAGGCCGTTCAACTAGAAATTTAAGCCATCGGTAAAGCCTCTTTTAAGTTTTAATTTAATTTAATCTTCTCTTCAGGGCATGGAGTATGCACAGGAAGAAACTGTTATTATATTTTTCATGAGAGAGAAAAAAAAAAAATTGTTGAGACTAATGGGAACGTAGAGCAGTGCTGAGGTGGGGGCTGGGGGGAGCTGAGTAGCTCAGATGCCTTCAGGTGAACCCTGGAGAGAAAGTGACTTTTTGGCTGATGGCACCAGAGATTGTGGATGAATGGAGGCAGATCATAAAAGCCAGATATCAGAAGAGAATTCAGGGCAAGCTATTAAAATGTACATTTATATTGCTAAATATTTTTGCGGTTGCTGAATTGAGACAGCTAGCAAACAGCACATCATGGAGAACATTGATTGAAAAGCTCACTGGGTTGGGAAAGAATTTTTCATTTCATAAGTCATTTGCTGTAACCATTCCAAAAAGTCAGCAGATTTTTAAAATTAATGAGAATCGTTCTGTGATGAAGTCTGGCTTGATGGCCACTTCCTTCCCTGGGTTTTCTCGGGAGAACTGAACCTCATCCTTTTGTGCTGTTACAACTTTTCGGTCAGTAATGCTAATTCATTTGGCATGTATACAGCATGAGAAATTATCTTATCCTGTTTGTAGAATCCCATACAGATACAATGCTTTCCAGAGATTTTAAGTCCAGTTCCAAAGAGCTTTTTCTAAGGAGCTGATACAATATATTGAGTAAACAGTGGAGCAGAAGGATGGTCATTACAAATTGCAACAACCACATTTTTTCAGTTGTGGAGACCTGGAAGTCTACTGCTTTTTAAATTAATACAGCGTTACTATTTATTTAATTATATCCTGGTAACTATTTAAGTTTTCAAACAAAGGATAAAAATTCCCTGGCCATATTCCACTTCTGGAGTGAAAAACAGACACTAGATTAAAAAAACAACATGTCTGTTACTGAAAATGGGCATTTTCATTGTTCTCCATTAATCGCTCTCCAGTACCAATTTTAATTTCACAGTAAGATACCTCAGCATACATACCAGTCAAGCCAAAGCTACTTCAATAAATACCTGCCATCTTTTTGACCTAGTACAGATAAAACCAAAAATCTCATTTTCTGAGTATATTGCCAAATATTAATTGATTTTAGCAAATTTTAGGAATCTAGATAGGCTTTTTCTTCTACAAAATGTAGGCATTTGTTTCAAAATGAAAGCTGACAGGACTTCATCTCAGTAGTGACTTGCTCTTTGCACAAAGAAATGCCACATGAGTACAGGCCGCCTGCTCATTGAAAGTTTTCCTTATAGCAAGATCCAGAAAAACCTCCAGGACATTACATATAAAGGTGTGAAAGTCTAACAAATAATAATTAACACCTAACATTTGCCAGGTTGTTGGAGGTAATCTGGTTACTAATATTCTACTGAGAACCAGCAAGGGTTGTGGGGACCAAGCTGCCACGTGCAGCCTGAGCTGTTGTCCTCTACGAGAGCTTTTCTCTCTGTTGTCTGCAAGAGAAGTCCAGATGACAACACTGCAGATAATATAACTCAGATGGAATAAATGCCATCCCTAGTTGCTTGTGCATCAGATGCAATCTCAGCTATACATTGCATTGTCACCGAAATTGCTGCTGTCCGTAGCCTCACAAGGGCTGGAGATTTCATTTTCCTCGTGTTTATTACATTTATTACATTATGTTAACAATAATAATGTATATTATGTCATCCTGCTACTGTTTGTCTTGCATTTTCTTTCTTTCACTTCAAACACCAGGAAAAATAGTGTACTGATTTGATCAACTAATTTGCATATGCATTTTACTTTGCAAATTATCTCACTATTCCAAAGCTTTAACCAGTCTGGACCACTATCCTATAGCAGTCATGGCAACTGTTTTGTTTTGTCAAATGAAAAAGCTTTTTTTCCAACTTTTATTTTTGTATCTCTTACTGAAACAAATGTAATTATGAAGAAAATAAATTTCCATTACAATCATGCAGAGTTGTAGTTTAATTCCTAATGGCTTAATATAAGTTTTAATTTCTAAAATTTATTCTGAGTGAAATGTAAATGTAAACAGAAACAGAAGCTTTTAAGACAATTTAATCCACAAATTTTTTGTTCACGTAAATTAAGTCTTTCCAATCCTCTTTGTCAACAGTCTATTTTGTATTTACATATTGCACAATCAGTAATCTGAAATCTTAAAAGTTTTCTTTAGAAAGAAAACTTAGAAGAGGATATACCCAAAGGCAATTGAGCTAGGCCAGAATCAGCAAACCTTTTTAATGTATTTCTATCTACCTCTGCCTCATATGGGCTTCTTTTTGAAGAATCAGAAAAAAATAAATATCAAGGAGAACCAGAAAAATTTGATTATGGAAATACAAGGAGAGAAAGATAACAGAAGGGTGGAAATGAGAAGCTGGTAAGCACAGCCACATACCAAGAGCTTGCAGGTTTGGGCCAAACAGCCTCCTCGGGGCAGGGCATATGAAACAGCTGCATAAGGCTGACTGTAGGGTTCCTGGCAGCTGTATTTTCCTGGTTCATCTTGTCATAGTGTAGGTTCTTTTCTTTCCTCAGCTCAGCCTCCCTCGGTCACGCTTTCCCTGTGTTGCCCCAGTGTCCAGGCCACTCTCATTCATCAGCCATCAAAGAGATGGAGGACGGGCAAAGCTGGAGAGAGAGGAGAAAAGTAAATCTGTATGAAGGTAGGAAGAAAGTGCTACTGCACTCCTTCCACAAGTCCCTGATGCTCTTCTTTGGGTGCCAGGCACAGACCTTGACACTTCTCTTCCCCTCCCCTATCTCAGAGGCCTCAGGCTACACCATGGTGCCTCTGGCTCACCCTTGCTCTCAGTTGCTGTTCCTACCATTGCCATTTCAACACCTTTTGATTGTTTTGATTCTTGACATCTTTAACAGGGAAATTCCCCCCACAAACCTCACTACAAAATTGCTTGGATGGGAACACAGCAAATTTCTCTAGGATTGCAAACACATGAGCTGTTCTGGCCAGTTCCTCCATGTCAGGGGCTACCCACAGTTTCCTCTTACCCCTCAAGGATGTGAGGGACCCTGAGTACATGTGACCTTCCCTTGCTGCCCTGCATCAGTTCTTTGGGAGGGAACACTGTCTTTTTAGGTAGTGGGAACACACTCCAGACAAACATCACCTCATGCTGAAACCTGAGGCGTTCAGGGACATCCACGAGAGTTCTGTGGCTCTTCCTGATCCTTCTCTTCGGCTCATGATCTTGCGTCTGCCTCTCCTCCCAGTCCAGGTCACTTCACTGTCCCCTCAGCTGATCTCTGCCAGACACTCTCCCCCTGGAGCCCCCTCTCCCCTCTCCAGACTGCCTTTTATATGGAAAGGGGCTTCCCCACACATTGCTCTCGAAGTTGCTGCTCATTCTTCTCCCTACCAGGCTGTCTCCACCCTGTCTCTCAGACGGGGCCTAATCCCCTCGGCTTTGTCTGCACATGGACTGTAAACTCTTCATATGCGATGCTGCTGCTGTCACGTATTTGCTCAGGCCTAGAAGTCATTGCTTTATAAAGGACCAAAATCATTGCTTTGCCTTCAGAACTATTAGTCTATTCAGGTACCAATTCAGACGCTATTTAAATGACAATTGCGTTCACAGAATATGGCTTCCAAGTATTTTAATTTGATTAGGAATCAATCCTTCTTAATTACTTTTACAAATAATTCCCATTTTCCAGCTGGAAATAGAGATAAGCTTGTGTGTATATATATTTTGCTCCGAGATTGAAAAAAAAAAAAGATTCTACAATTCTGTATCTGATAAATTGGACAAAAGAGAGATGACAACTTTTAAAGAATTTAAAAGCAGATCTGATTCCGGTAATAATCTCTAAAAAAACCCCACTAATCACATTAGCAGAAAATAATCTGTAAAGACTAAAGCAAATTAAGTGCACATCAGAGCAAGGGAGAAGTTGTACAATTTGGGGGATAGATAAGTGATTAACCCAGTGAGATGGCTGGGTTAAAAACACAGAAAAGCTCTAAATTCACTGCAGGTGTCAAAACCCAAAGATGACACTATGATACTTTTTACTATTTTACAATAAAGATACACACACGGTTAGTTTAATCGTATTGGCGAGATAGTCCATAATATGCTAAAACCAGGAAACTGAAATAAATTTTATTTAAAAATCTTTATACTACTTAAAAGACAGTCATTTGAAAAATTACAAGAAACATTAAACTATTATAGCGCATGTTCAAGTTTTTGCCCTTCACACTCCCAAATGTGCTATTAAATAACTTTGTGGAGAACCTATATAAGGAATAACAGATACAAATGTGTTAAATTTTAACCATGTACAAAAACTAAGCCAACTATTGCTGTTTTTCCAGGTCAGTGGTAGAAATAGCAGGAGCAGCTACAATGTCACACAAAGAACAGCTGTGGTACTGTACAAAAGAAAGAATAGGACAGGGAGTGGCTGCAACCAAATGTATCATAGAAAAATATCTCTGAGGGTCTCTTTTGCAATTGACTAAAAATGATAAATGATTCTTGAAAGAAATCATAAGCTATAAAAAATATATATGAGAGTTATGTTTCTCTCCGGTTTGCTCACTCTGAAATATAAACAGAGCAAATCTTGTAGTTGTGTATAGGCACATTTCTTGCTTTCAATTTTTTTAATTTTTTGGAATTTCTCCTGGAATGACAGGCACAATATTCCCATGCCTCATGCACAATAACCTGTTATAGCTTGGAACAGAGATGGAGTCCAGTGCTCACCTGACTCTAAGGTGGAGATCTTTTCCTATGGCTGACAAAGCACACAACTCAATCATCTCCATACACAACTATGTCCCTGATG
The DNA here is from genome assembly GCA_013397775.1 of Eulacestoma nigropectus. Lineage (NCBI taxonomy): Eukaryota > Metazoa > Chordata > Aves > Passeriformes > Eulacestoma > Eulacestoma nigropectus. Next base: position 2,554,147 of record VZTE01003316.1, on the reverse strand, counting down.
CAACTCTCTTCTTAAATGCATCACGAACATAGCTCTGAAAAGGAGACACCAGCTATGATCACGACCTTCTGATCCCTGGAAAGAAGAAATGGCACGGGCTCCTGGCTGTTTCCACACCTTCCATCCTCTACTGCTCACTTCATTGCCAGTCTCTTCTCTGGCTCCCTGAGGGTGGTCCCAGTGCTTGACTGGTCAGCATGGAGACAAGATTAAATAAGCCATATTTGTGGAGAAGAGAGAAGCAAGATGCCCTATCCTATATTAGCTCTGTGACCAAGAAAGAACAGAGAATTCGACCAAAAAGCTGCTCTGAACTGCAGATCCCTTCCACGCTTACTATTACAAGTCAAACTTCAGAGTTGTTTACTTTTCCTTTACTTCTGCTGGGATTGGACATTGACTTACAGCAAGTTTTGCTAGGATTTAAAAGCAGCTATTTAAAATTCAGTGTCAAATGGGGCAGCTAAAATAAGAAAAGTCAGAATAAATAAAAGTTAACATTTGTACTGCCAATGCAAACCCACATTTTCTTTTTAACGGTTCAACCACACAGCCTATGTAGCAAAACACTTCCTAAACTTCATTGAGATGAACAAGGCTTAAGCACATACACATGAAGTTAGGGATTTGTTGGCATACACATGAAGTTACAGATTTGTTGGCTAATATTAACCTAGATTGAGGTAAGTATTGGGTTTTGACCAATAACTCAGCATGAAACATACACGACACACAATGAATCTTGAGTTCTTTAACAATTAAGCACCTAGTCCAAGTTACGTAAAAACTTGAGGATCTTCCCAAGTGCATACACCAGCCATTTCCAGAGGCAGTCAGAATAAGATCCAGGTGAACAATAATACCCTCTGCATGCTAGTTTTGACTGGAGGTGCATTCTGGACAGACAAACTGGAAGACACATCTCACAGCCCAGCACTCCCTAAAGCACCTGCCCTTAGAATTACAGAATCACAGAACGGTGTGGTTTGGAAGGGACCTTAAATATCATCTAGTTCCAACCCCCCAATTAGATTCAGTTGTAGACACCCATTGTACATACACAGCCCTGTCTGACTCCGCTGGTGACAGATAACAACTTCAATTACAACGGTTGTGGATGATACATCTCCTCTGCTGGATGGAAGAATAGATTTTCAGTGCTGATTCCAGGAAAAAAAAAATATTTGGAAATCTTAAACAGTTCAGAAACCTGAACTATACCCTTATTTTTAAACTGGAAACTACAAAATGTTGAACTACAACCTCTCTGTATAATTGCTGTTTAGTTAAAAGGACATAGGAGCCAAATTTGAACTGGGTATTTTTCCCTAAACAAGTCCTGACAGTGCACAAAAATTGAAGTTAAGACACATAACCATACACATGTACCTATATGTACACAACATTTTGTGTTTAAAATATAAAATATATTTGGACAGATTTGCATTTTGGTCATTTTGCTATATGGTAGATACGTTTGCTTACAGATTCTGCACTATTCAGGAAGGCAACAAAAGCAAAAAATTAGTTCATCAAGTCAATCACTGAATGAAAGTGTGAGCATATAATTTCATTTTTTTCTCTTTTCTCCAGCTGGTTTGAGTACACTGAGAGAGTTTCACGTGTTCCTTGGACTCCTAAAATGGCTTCAATATAACCTGACACAGACAATTTCAGTCTAACAATAAAGGAAATCAAAATACATAATGCAGAATCATTCAGAGCTGCTGGGATTTTAAAATCCCATGCCCTTTGAGAAACTTTCAAAATAAATGATATGTTTTATTAATTCTAACAGCTTAATGTACAGAACTAATAGAGGTGTAGTCCATTCATCATAAAAATCTTTGTCTTCTCCCATAATGCATTAATTTCTTTATACAGACAGATTGCATGGCTATGTTTGTATGACACTTTTTTCCCACTCAGATCAATTCTAAGACCTCTGAACTAAAGAAAATCATCTTTCTAAATGGAATACTAATTTTAGCTAAGCTGCTTTCGAAGACTATGCTCTTTTAAAAAAAGCCAAAGCTCCATACAAAAGGTAGGGAGAAGAGGGAGAGTGTAGCTGATGAAATGCAAATGAGGCTTTTCTCAGACAGCTGGCTGCTTTGGGATGACATGTGTGATGAATGGCTCTTAAAACATGAGCAGGCATCAAGCTCCAATTCAGTGTCAGACTGGCAAAAACAGCAGCATTACTGGATGCTTCCTTTAATTAATGCAACACTTCTGCATTAGTCCGGACACTGCCGATAAACGGGAAAGAACTGATATCAGCGGTAATATCAGAAATCTTTCAACCTTGAAGCTGGGATGCATTAGCCAAAAGCTGCGGTATCGTAAAAGGTTTAATTGTATTTGTAATGTACCAGTGCACCATGACAAAAATGGGAGATAGTGTGGGCAGGACAGAGTAAGCCGGTGATAAATGAGTGTGAGTGAGCGATTATAAAGCAGGGAGGAGTGTGGAAACAGACAATAGACAGCGGAGGGGAAGGGGCAGGAGTGGGGGGCTATGATAGCAACAGCTAGTCTAATGTGAAAAGCAGGTAACAAGGGAAACCTGGTTATAGTTTTGAGAAGGGCTACAAGCACAAAGCAGATTAACATAAATCTTTCCTCCTAAATAGGTTTCATTGACAAAAGTGAGATTTACCACTGCACCTACTTCTAGCAGGACTTCGTGGGGAAGTCTTCGTGAGCCAGTTATCTACTTACTGCAAAGCATTACAACTCACTAAATCAAACACACAGCACAAGTTTTTCTATTAATTGCACACCAAAGTAATAGCGCACGCACACTGTTCATCCAGTGTGCTGAAAATTATGTTTTCTGCCACAACATACCATAAAACTCCCAGGCAATTTTTACGCTGTCACACAGTCAGCAAGCGTATGTAATAATAGCAATAACAGCTTTCTCGAGATTATTTGAAAATAAGGACTAATCTTCCACTGAAAGTATCAGAGCCTTTCACACAGCAAGGCTACAAAGCATTCATGTGCAAGGTGTTCCTGTTTTGTGATTGTCATCAGTTGCAAACATTTCTAAAGTCTCCATCTTCCTAGCAAGTAGGCTAAGGCACATAATTAAGATTAACAACAAGTTCTGGTGAGGTTCTTGAAAATGGCCTATGCTTAGGGTTTCTGAGAAAGGTGACGTATTCCCGTAATGTACTCAAAGTGATTTGCTGTTTCTTGATGACACCTTTATTCATGTGGTGGCCTTTTGAAACCATTCCAGTTGTTCTCTCCATTTTTCGTGCACACGAGAGGTATTTGTTGTGTGCACCAAGTATTTACTGTGTAGTTTCAAAACTGGGATTTTTTTTCTCCTTTTAATTAAATTTTGTTCTATGAAGTCAAAAAAGAAAAAAATCTGTTGCTTTTAACATGAACACCAAGATGAATTATTGTCAATGCTTATTTTCAGGTGTGAGGAGAGAGTAAGGGAAGAGATAGACATTGGAGAAAGAAACGTTTTCAGACATCAAAAACATATGCTAAAACTGTATAATACTACATAGAGAGGCTTCTTTGACCATAGTATAGAAAAAAAATATTTTGGCATTCATGTGCACGCTTTTCTTATTGTATTAGACCACAGGTGCGAGAGACTTCATCAGTTAAGAAACTACCATATATATAAAAATATAACTATAAATATAAATACAAATATACTTCGCTGAACTGAGGCTAAAGACATTAAAAACCCTTATAAATTTTTTTCAAGTATAGCGCACTTTCTTAAATATAAAGGAACTGTAGAAAAAAATTGAAATATACACATTTGTTGCAGATATTGAAGTGGTTCTCTTTACTAAACTTCTAAATTGTTTTCCTTATTAAAATATTTCTGTATTATTATGCACAGATATGTTTTAATACTTACAGAAATGTCTGAATAGAAGATAAGCTGGCCAGTGTCATGGCATGAAAGCTTTGCCCAGGAGAGAAGGGCAATAGAAGGTTAGTTTCTTTGTTTCTTCCTTGACACACCCTTTTTTGTTAAATCTTTTAAGTCTGGTTTTAAATTGTATCTTAGGTAAAACCACATGTACCACGGTTTCAAAATACCTCTGTAGCTCCAGTAAGCTAATTGGAAACCAGCTTAGTATTGATTAGTAGGGGAGTTAAACAGAGAAGAGGGGTGTTGGGATCAAAGTAATTTTTTTGGCTAAGAAATCCCCAAACAAGTTTAAGAACTCAAAAAACCAAAACTCAATGAACAAAAAAAATAAAAAAAAAAGAAAAAAAATCCCAAACCCACAGCTTTCATAAAATATCAAATTTTACAGAGATGGACATCATTATCCATATTTTCAGACAAATAACTTGTCATAGAACTGAAACTGATGGTGTCAGTGTTTCCCTTGTTCCTGTTGATTTCCAATGCCCAGTAGCTATCCCAACAGGCTTATAATCCTGGATGCAAAGTGCCCTGTTACATCAGAAGTTTCCCCTCGATGTAGGCAAGGCATCAGTCCACTTGCTTTCACAATTTTGCAGGAGAAAACTCCCTTATAATGCACTGAATGAATTCCAGTGTTGCTGGAATCTTTTACCTAGTCATGAAACAGCGAAAGTATAAAGGCAGTCATGACCTAGCTGGTCTCAAAATTGGCAGTCAGTGCTTACTGTAATGTGCATCTATTCAGGAGGTCCATTTTCATTCTTAACTCCCCAATTTCCTGTAGCATACTTTAGCTCCTATATTATTTACAAAGTACTTCACCACAGGATAGAGAGGCTACGATCCAACCGTCCTCTTCAGCCTACCATGGGGAAGAGCATTTACTGCCCCTTTTCCTCCCTCCCTCGTCTCATATTTAGTGTACAGGACGAAGCATTCATTTGTACTAAATGAGAGATGCCATCAGATGTGAAGGGTGCATGTTTAGCCAGGATTGGATAATGATATGCTTACTCATGCTTACTACATTAGGAAGTTTTAATAGGACGACACGAAGATCAGGTGCTAATCGCTGGAACAGCATCAGATTGCAGTCCATAATTTGGCTCACTCCTTCTGTAGAGCAGCTATTCAATGCTGCTGACTGAATTCTATCCATTTCTGAAAATTCAGGAAGGCAGAATAAGAATAGGAAGAGAATTTAGAAGGTCCCTAGCTGTATGGTTGCATGTCCAGAGCAAGGCCGTAAGGTAATTGTGCCTGCATTCAGTGGTGGCTGGGGTGCTGGCTGTGCAGACAGCTCCTAACAATGCCCCACTGTGCTCCTCTCCCATGAGATTTTACTTGGACAGCATTTTCCACTAATGGATGCTGGTCATGAACAAACAGCTATAAATCACTTTGGCCAAGTTAACCCAAAGACATGCGCCAAATTCTGGTGTCAAAATGTCTAACACGCGTTTCCGAATAAATAGAAATGTTTTTTTAACAGAAAACAAACAACCAGCAACATGGGTTGGGATGAAATCATCCAAGTGCCAGGACAGATGGCTCTGGATTTCCTGGTGCAGTCCAGAGCCCAGCCCCGAGTAGTATGCCTTTGCTGTTCTGCTAAAACAAGAAGTGAGATCAAGCACAAAAACTTTGATGAAAGAGAAATATCCTAAAGATGAAGTGTTTATAGCAAAGATTTTGATGTAACAATTACATGCAGAAACAACAGATCTGTATATATAAAATACGTGTTTTATGTAACAAATACTTTTAGGACTGTGCTTACATTATTACCCAACCCCCTAATTCCCTGAGATCTAATGGTAGGATGTAAAGATGTCCTTCATAACCCAGTTATATGACCTATAATATTCAATGCTGACAAGAGGCCAGGAGTTCAGCTTAAGTAAGTTTGTAAGAATGTATAAATCTTATAACTGTGGGCTGAAATAATTTTGGGGCAGAAGTTCTGTGGAAAATTTTCCAAGATTATTTTAATAGCAGATGCTTGAAAACATAGACCTTCCTGTGTATTTAAGAATTATAAGCCAGGCACCCAGTCAAGAAGCTGGCCCTGTTCTCCTTGCACTACTGCCTAACACAAGATAAAATGCAAAAGGAATGTGGTATTTTTTTAGTTCACAAGTTATAAATTTTATTCATTTTATGTTTTAGACACTACAGATTTTGGAACTGTTATAAATGGAGCCTGCATCTGGGTGGGTGATGACACTTACACGAAGTCACATTTCAGTTGGATGTTCATCATGAAAGTTTTTCATTAAAAACTTTCACAAAAGCTATAAAGCTTTTCAACAGAAAGGAGACAGAGAGAAGTATAACTGTATACTTTAAACTACTTTAAACAGAAATATAGTAATTGATAAATCTTTTGGAGCAGATGGTCTTCTAGCTGATTTAAGAGATATGGGGTTCCTGGGAGCAATTGCTCCTGGAATATCAACAACTAATTCCCATTCTTCACATGTTCCAAATTCTGCATTCTCTGGAATGCTGCTAATTGTTTTACTTTGGGTCTGTTCTCAAGAGAAACCTAAATAATTTCATTTCACTCAGAAGTTTATTCATAATCACCGGAACAACTGAATTTGGTATCTGAAACTACATTTTCTACGTTCTACTTATTGACCATTTTACATGCTTGGGTAATCACATCGAAATTATTTTGAGGGAAATCAGAGAAATGTGCCACGGTTGGATCACTCGTGTAATGCACAAATGATTTCATGCTACCCCTGCCTCCCCAGAAGAAATTAGTCAGAGCAGATATGAGATGAGTGCTGCAAAAAGTGATGTGAGTCACAGTACACAAATGGAAATCAAAAACCCTGGTAGTTGGCCTATGGCTAGTCATTTCATCCTTTATTGACATTTTTATTTGGATAATAACCTCTCTTTGGACAGTGCCATGTGTTCATACTGGGCTTTCCACAGTACTGTCCTTAAATCAGATCTCTGGATGCAAATTAAGTACAAATATAAAAGATCATGAAACATAATATCAGTGATATTGTTATCAAAATTTATTGTCATTTTTTTCTTCCTGCATGGCCTGAAAATATCCTGCATTAAGATTTGGGCCTAAAACCCATTTACATTTTTTTGAGAGGAGAGCATAAAAAAATCAATGTTTTTTACTACAGGAGCAGATTAATCAAACTCAGATACGGAAATTAAGATTCAAATAGACATTTCTTTTGTTTTGAGCGATCAGTCTAATCCCTCCTTGGCAAAGAAGAGGCATGAACCAAGAGCATTCCAATACAATATGGGTCGTCTACTTGGGTTAGTCAACAAAGTACCTTTTCCCTTCTAAGAGAATTCTTATTGCCAAGATTGCTGTTGTTGTTATTTTCATCTTAAAAGTCTGTTTTGACAAGACATTACCTGACAGACAGCACTTGCAAAAAAATAATAAATTTAAAAGTCATCCTTATCATGATAGTTTCATAACTTGCTCGGCATAAAAAGCCCACTGTGTTCTCACAATACTACTCCATCAATTTTAAGACTAATCCATCTGCATTGTACATCACGGCATTATATGCATCATTACACCGTAACTGTAAAAAGGAAAATTAGGTGTGATAAGGCCTAAACATCTTCATAACAATTTCAAGTTTGTGGATATGTAAGATGTAATTGTCAATTACAACACATATTCAGTTTGAATAATAGCCTGTTAGAAAAACCCCAAACACTGACTGTGCCTGCTTTCCAGTTTTTCTTTTGTTTTTTGCATCAGGTTTTGGCTAAGATCCTATTCCAGTTACAGTTACCTGGAACTAAGTAAAAAAAAAATAAAAAAACTCATCACTTTCTGCATCTTTTTCTCCCAGATTTTATTCATCCCAAAACTTCAAGGTAAAAGAAATACAAAAACTCAGAAGAGGAAATAAGTTACTCAGTTGAGATGATCTGCAATGCACAGTGACTTGCCCAAAGAACAAAATGTTTAAATTGTGGTCAACTTTTAGCAAATGTCTTACTCATTGCATGACCAAAATACTTTTTTTTTCATCAATGAAGAGAGAAGCACCATTTCAAAGAGAAATTTCCTTTGATTGCAAATAATCAATCATTCAGGAAAAGTTGGCCTTCTCAGTATTTTCTGTGGCATGATATCTGACAGCTGGCTTAGACTGGGAAAATCCTGGTCAAGATGTTCACTCAGTCTTGAAGTAACCTTCAAAAGCTCCAAAATATTCAGCAGCCCTCAACTATTCCTTCATTTCCCTTTGTTCAGGGGTGAAGCTGCACTGGTTGGAGTAGATGCCCTGCTGGGGCACATCCACCTTAATTAACTACTTAGCTCAGTTATTGTGACCATCTAGTAAGATGGATGAATGTTATACATCACCTCACCACCATCAATTGTTCACCCCGTTAGAGCAGAGCAGAAGAATATAGACAAATGATTTATTCATCAAAAACGAACAGGTTCCCCTGACCTGAAAAATAGTCACAAAACTGGGTCAAATCCATCAAAATGTTTCTACTGAATTTCTCTCTCTCATACACATGCACATACACATTCACATACCCTGTGAAAGCCAGAAGGCCTGGGACTCAGTTTTAGTAGTACTGTGGTTGGGACAACCATGGAGGAAATGGAAGGAACAAAAATTTATTTTGCTCTTCTGCTTAGACCCATATCTGCTGCACCTGGTAGGCCCCAGCCATCAGGCTCCATCCCCTGCTTACAGCTTTCCTACATGGTGGGGGGTAATAACATATTTACTGGTGCCCAGAGGAATGAAAATAACTCTCTCAGCAATGACAAGTGACCCCAGTGCTGGAGTTGCTGAAATGTCAGTGCCCCAAGCCTGGACTCAAAGAATTTGGGTCTCCTACTTCTTAACAACCTCGGTTCTAGGCTAATCAAACTTGCTACAGCTTTGTCACAGCACCTATAGCCATGTCTTTACGTCTGCTGGTTAGCATTAATTAAAGATTCCCCAAGTAGGACTAAAACATTTGCTCTCAAATAGGATTTGATTGATCCAGAAAATGTTAAGGGAGAGAGTTCGAAGATAAAAAGTTCACACTGATGAGAAAAAAAACAACACTTTGTCCATTCAAAATGTCCACATCCCAGGTCAGAGGCAAAACCAGTACATCACTGGTGCTTTCCTGTCCCTTACTGACTTGTTCTAGGGAGCAAAAATGCAGGTGATCCCTTGCAGAGCACCACGGAGAACACTTCCCATGCATGCTATTCCCTTGAATGACAGGTAGATTGGATTCTGATTCAAACTAATTTGTTCACTGGTAATGAGCTGTGATATCATCACCTAAATATAGAAATAGGTATTCAGTGAAGATTTTAATAAATGCAGGAGTGGAAAAGAGTGTCTCTTGCCTAGCCATAGTCCTTTTAAAAACTAGAAGTCTAATAATGGGAGTTGTTTCTTGTAATGCTTCTAATGAGATAATATTAATAGCTTTCAATCAAATTAACTGCCTGATGCTGAATACCCACTAACTTGTATCCCATACTCATTTTTATTCTTTTTTTTCAGTAAGACATCTTGTGAATTGACATTTTAAGGACTGTGTTCCTGAAATAAAACTAGCAGATCCTATTTAGATGGTCATCGCTAAAAAGCAGCAAATTCTCAGACGTTTTCCGTGGGACAAGAAAGTACTTCAGTTATTTTGACAAAGTATTAAAACTCTACAAAATGCTGCTCTATTGGAGGATCATAACAGATTCTTCCAGTAATTTCCCAAAAGTATGAACATTGTTCTCTGTGCTGTAAAAATAACTGTAAATGTTCACTGTTTTCCTTTCACTGTCTATGAACTTTTTTTTGCAAAATATTTGTAAAGCTCTACAGTATCATTTGGAAATAGTCACAAGCTTGGCCAGGTCTGACTGCATAGGCTATAAGAGACTGCAAGTGAGACATATGAAGTTATGTTGATGGTGCTGGACTGTTGGCAATGAAGAATGACAAAAATAAAGTTAAATTAATTGTCGTTCATGGCACATCTTTTTTTCTTTAACTGAGTCCCAAATCAGAAGTTCACCCCACATCTACATATCACGAAAGGCCAATATTTGAGGCATACATGGAGTTCACAGAATTATGAACGTGACAAAAATGTTGTCAGGTATTTATATGATTTTCTTGGTAGACATGGACACAAGCATGTAGTTTACTCCTTGGAAACACTGTGACATTGTCTAAATCTTTAAACTGACTTGTCATTTTATCTCTTGCAGTTCTTCAACTTAAAATAAACAAACTTACTGACAAGACAACTCATTTATTTTCTTCATCTATCAGATGTTTGCCCTATAATATCATCAAACAGCTTTTAGTCTCACTTCCTCCTTTTCATTTTGGTATTGGTTACTAATTTAACAAGAATCACAGATCAAGTAATTTTTATGTGTTTTTACTTAGAAATTTTAAAGCAGGATCAGTTAGAGGAACTGTTCTCCCAAAATATCACTGATTTACGATATGTTTAAGAGACAGCAAGGAGAGAAAAGAGTAAAACTGTAATAACAATGTTAACCATGCAGTTGCCCCAGAGAGTCATAATTTGGTCAGCTTGGTTTGCCCCTCTCATTATTCATCAGTTCCTATTTCCTCTACTTGCCAAATATATCCTTCACATGTCCTTCACGAGCCCTGCTATGCAAAGGAACATAAACAAACAAACAAAACCCCACCAAACATCTGGGCAGTTTTCTATGCAAATTTAAAGATTGAGGTAATTTCTAATTCCCCAGTAAAGCTGGGAAAACCATGCTGAGAAAAACTTGACATTTGTGGTGAATAATGACTTCTTTGATCAAAATGAAAAGGTGATAACAAAAAAACCACCTAAGGGCTTTATACTATTTCCACTCAAGAGACTGAAGTCCAGAATAAATGAGTGTGAAAAACAATGGTATTCATTTTTGCATGAAACATTCATATTTATAATCTCAGGATTCCCTTTTATTCTTCATAATTGCTATAGACTTAATTTTGTAAGTCAAATTCTGGCATAATTGAACTTTGAGAAGAGAAAATTCCTCAGCAAGACTTCTTCCCAAATTTTTAGCTCACAATAAGACCTTTCCCTGTTTTGAAGAGACTTTATATTGGAACAAAAATAAGCTTTGCACAGTCTTCAAGGCATTTACACTGTCACCTAGACTGTGGCGCTGCATTCTGTTCTTACACTCCCTGCGTATAAACAGACCCTGTTGTGTAATATTGTACAAATTTGTATTTCCATATATATAGGCCCTGATTCTGCACTCAGATCCATTTGGACAAAAGCCCTTTGTCTGTGGAGAATACTCATGATTTCGAAGTATGGCCATCTGTTCTGAGATTTTAAAACTAAGGCTGCGTGACAATAAGTGGTTTTCCTCACAATAGAAATGCTATACAATGCTTATTGCTTATTGTACGCTGGCTACTGTAGAAGTTGTGGCTGAAATGTGTTTTTATTTTGTAGGAAAGTTGTGGAGTAAGATGCTTGCTACACAGCCAGCATAAGAACAAATGTTGCAGGTATTTGGAGAGTGTAAATGCTCCTCCATACCAAGAAACAACTGATGACATCTCGCCGTGTAGTAGTTGCCTACCCAGGAGAAGAATACATAGATGTCAAAAGGTTTACTTTATTTCTTTCCAAAACAGTTGTCATTATTCCCCTCCTCCCTTCCACATACATACCCATATGCCTTTTTCCTGGGTTGGCTTTTCTCTGGACAGCTGCACGGCGAATGAACACAGACCTAGTGCGTATGGACACCATGCCACTCTAGCGTTGCATAATCTCCTTCTCCCAGGTGGTATTAATCATTAGCCAGTTGCATTGAATAACAAAAGAAAATCCATAAAGGATTAATCACAGAAATTAAGTTTGGGGTTGATTTCTGAGTAAGTCATAATCTATACTGAAAATGCTTCATCCAAAGATAATTGGCAATCTCTTTTTTTTTTTTCTTTTAAATTAAATGTGGAAGTGAAAGGCGATGAACAATACAAATATTTTCTAGCTTCATCACCAAATGGTTCTTTTCTGGTCAAGATGAAGTCCTTTATCAGTCAAGCTCTCTGAAGCTCCAGTTTGCACACTGCGCATCGCACTAAAAGAAAAAAGGAAGCTTGCACATGTAAGTTATTTGTCATTACCCTCCATTTAACTTTATCTCGTGGCTGTGCTAAATGAGCAAGGGCTGCAAGAGGAACGAACATAGCTTATTTCTTAACAGGAAAATAAGCCCAATTTTGCATCCACAAACACTTCCTCTTTCATAACCAATCAAAACAAGGATTTAGCTCATTTGTACAAGCTACTACTATAGTCAAAGGCTCAGACTTACAGTAAGAAAAAGAATGGTGTTTCTCTCCACATTACTTTCAACTGACTGAGCAACGGAGTCTCTTGGTTCAGCACATGCAGAGAGAAACAATTTTGAAGCATGGCATGGGAGTTTTCACAAATCATCTAAGTCACGGAGGCAAAGGTAGGAACTACTATGTCTTATTTTTAAATGCTATCATTCAGCAGAAAAGTTCATAACAAATTATTACTAAAATTATATAATAATGAATGAATTATTTTTTCAAATTCCAAAACTAGCCACTGGTTCCCAAGGGTGTATCAGTAGAATAAATTTTTGTCATCTGATTAGTCCATTCTAATAAAAAAAGCACTTTAGTATAAGGCTGAATGGAAGGCTTTGCTCACCTCAACTAGACTAAACAGAACATGTATCATGCATAAGGATAATAGTGAGGGAAGATGGACTCGAACACAGCCAGGCCTCAGTAGCATCTCACTGATACCAATCAGGTTTTCCATGTACACCACAAAATCAGAGCTTCGTTTTTTAAGAGGACAAAAATCTGCCATTTTATGCAGTTTTTAGATTAGAAAAACAAACAAACAAACAAAAAAAACAACAACAAACTCACCCCAAAAAACCCTAACCAAGCACAACAGATATAGACCCTGTGTGCTTTATGCAGGTACATATGTATTTTTAAATATTGCATATAAATACAAGCACTATTGCATTTACTGGCAGAAATGTGTCTATTAAAGCCACCCACCAACAGAACTTCAGGAAAGTTAGATGATGAATTGCAAGCAGCTGCATCTATACTGCACAGTCAGGATTTTATAATGAGCCTGTAGGTAATGTTTCTCTGCATAATTTTCTTACTCAGCTGAAAAAGGAGGTCTTTCTTGGGAAAACCTCAAGAATATGTCCCATGGGGAATTAAAAGAGATTTGGGCATCTAAAGTTATCAATTAGGCACCTGATTTCTATCCTCAAAAACTAATCCTAGCCCTAATGACACTGCACAGCCATGCAACCCAAACTTTCCAGCAGAATAATCCCCTACATACCTTGGTATGAGGCAGCACTCTCGCACCTTAACCATCTGGCCTGACGGTCAGGACATGTACAGGTGCTTAAACATAAATTCTGTAAACATAGAATCTGACAGATGTTAGAGCAGCTCCAGCAAAAGGTAATGAGTGTATGAAACCTCAGCCTAGCCCACAGAGCGCTAATTAGGGCACTCCCCTGGGAGGTTTCTGTTCAAATCCTCTCAGATAAAGAATGCTGAACAGCATCCTGAGTGTCCTTATCAGCCAGAGACCGTACAAAAAAAGCACCCACACCAGTGTTTCACGATATAGTCCTAATTCCTCACTGGTTTTAAAACGGAGAGACTTTCACCCAACCTCTGTGGGATATTTCAAGGGTGTAAGGGGAAGAAAAAGATGTGCATTAATTATGTCCTACCCAAGAGCAGTATTTCCCATTAAATTCTGTAGGTGACTGACTCACTATCCTGCATTTTTACAGCTAGCAAAGCTCCTCATGGATAATATATGAAGCCTATACACTGCTTTGATATTCTGCAAGACTCTTCCATATTAAACTATGATAACACTCTAATTCTCTTTTAATAGCTGATTTTTTCCCCAAATATGTCTAAATGTCTCATTTGGCCATATTTCAGGCAAACTAAATATAACCAGAGAGTCATCAAAGTATCACAGTACTTCAGACTGTTTAAAAACTTTAAAATGTACATTACAAAATAATTGCTCAGGGCCATGTTACCACTAAAATTATGTAAAGAGAGAGCTTTTTTTTTCTGTGTGGTATTTACGTGAAAAAGTTAAGTGTCAGGGAGAAAATAAAAAGCAAGTGAAACGTATTTAGATATTCACTATCCCAGGTGCTCTTTCAGCAGGTCAATTTGGGCAGCTCCAAGTAAGCCACATATGTTCTCTCTCCATGCTGTGCAGTAGGTGTTGCTCCATGACAAACCCTGCAGTTCTCATTCCTGGGTGAAAATCTGATGGACAGAAGAAACCTAAAAGTGTGCTTCGTGTCCACTTTTGTTTCAGAAGGAAATATTTCTTTGTTCCGATCGCTAACACTGCCCATTCATCAGAGAGCAAAGACCTGACCCAGCCTTTCTTCTGGATACACTGCACCATGGAGTATCCTTTCATCGTTCAGTTACTAATTCCACCGTGGTTTACGTGTCTATTTGTACATGTAGCTGTGCAGTCTCACCAAAACAGAGACTAGGGACAAAAAGCCATTTTCTCCACTAGCTATAGGGGAAGCTTGCTATGCAAGCAGCATCCAGAGCAATCCATCAGTCATTGAGGTACATCTGCAACCCAGTTAAGGGTACAATGTTCTGTGTTCCAGGAGGTTACTCTGCTATTATAGTTGCTTTATATTTTGGTGACAAAGTTTTCTTGCCTATGAATGCTAAATGCTATAAGTCTACTTTTAAAACACTCATTAGGAAACTGTTAAATGATTTTAAATAATGCTTTGCTCAGGTTGTAAAGGTGCTGCCTATGGTTTTGGACTTAAACTCTTTGACTGGTAAAATAAAGCAGATATGCAAGTATCACAGAGGTAGATATGAGAGTTCATTGCAAGTTAATTGCTAAATAGTCACAGAAAAGTAACAGCGCTTGAGCTCCTCTTTCTGAAAGTGACCCTGAACAGAAAGTCTGTTATTCTGTTTATCAATTTCAGACGGGCACTGCATCCCACCACACACCAGTGTCCCACCTGTTTCTTAAATGAAACCCCCCTGATAAAATACCTTTGGGTGCCAGGAACAACACTCTTCTCTTTGTTATTGCTACAGCCACCTCTGTCTTGCCCAGTGACTGAAATCACCGAGTCCCCTTTCAGAAGGGACAGCCAGCACTGGCACTGGCAGAGCAGTTCTCCACACGTGCCCAGACAGGAGGGATGCCTCTTCCAGGCAGCCAAGGGGAACTGCCTCATGGCTGTGATGCTGAAGGAGATGCCCATGGGAACCTACCAGACTGTCAAGCAACAGAGTGTACTTAGTTTGCAAATCAGCAAGAGGTTTTCCAGATATTGAGGTCTGAGTTTGAAACAAGAAATAACACCCTCATTTAAATTTTTTCTCCTCAGAGCCATTTGTGGATACGAATAACACCAATCCCACCTGACTCCTGCCACACCACTGCATTTTACTCGTGTGAACTCAGTTAAATATCATGCACCTGATGTGGTAGGCATACCAGTCACCACCAGGTTCATCTTTCAGAGCCCTCCTCCAGCAAACAGCAGCATGAGGAATCTGCAGTGCAGCCACTCCAGAGGAATGGACGTATGGTGTGTGCTAACCCTTGGGTATGGTTTGACTCTTACATAGCTATTTACTGCACTTATATTAATCAAGCTCTATAGGGGGAAATTCCTGTTGCCAGGAAGTCAACAAAAGTTATATCAGATGCAAAAGACCAGAAGAAATACATTGCATATTTTCAGACTTTTAAGATGTCTGAATATTCAATTTTTTTCACTTTAATGTCACTCCTTATCTTTGCCATCAAACTAAAGAAGAGTATTTTGCTGACAAAATGGTTTCAAAGACTGTGCTAATAGCCTAAGCTCTTCTCTCCTTCTCTTCCAGGTGGTTGCTTTGGTTTCATGTGGTGCACTGTGCTGCTGTTGTATTTGTCTGGCAGGGCAGCTTCAAATGCTTAATGCCTTCAGTGTGTTAGTCAATTCTTTCTTTGTTTCACTACACACATAGATACAATGCCAGGGAAATGGAAATTTAAACTAGTCACAGGATTTCTGAAAAATAGATGACATAAAAGTCACTTGCCATAGTAAATCATACCCTGACATCTTAATGTCTTGCAGTAATGAGAAAATTCAAAGTTATTTCTAGCGACAATTGATCATACTACTACAGTCTTCATGAGAAACATTAGATAAAATGGAAAAGTGTCACAGCCACAGAGAAAATACCTCTAAAGCAAGTATAGAAGAGAACACCCTAAATCAGTTGACTGAACATTTTAAGGAGATAAACTCAAGTCAGATTTGATCCTAAATTTGTACTGTTTATGATATTTAGACTTCTGAAAATATTTAGCTTAAAACCAAAAACATCCAGTCTATTGCCCTGCTTTCCTTGCAAACAGATTTGTTCTGCTTGGCTATGGCAACGTGAAAGAAAAATGGTACAGAAGGCAGCCACAAACAAAGGAAAACTTCACACTGCAGAATGTTCTTGCTGCTGAAGACAAAACAAAGGTGTCATGAACAAAGAAAGGAACCAGCACCTGGATTACTTTCTGCATATACTTTTCATGCAGCTTATACTTTTCATCTGAAAGCTCAATGGTGTCTTCAACAGTGTTGTTAACATCGTTCATTAAAATAAGATTTCAGACTCACACTGCTCTTTCCTAAAGCACATCAACTGAAGAAGATGAGCAGCACAAGAGGAGGTAGAACTGTACCAGTATCTGAAGGGAGGGTGTCAAGAGGATGGAGACAGGCTCTGCTCGGTGGTGCCAGGCAATGGGCAGGAACTGATGCCCAGGAAGTTCCACCTGAACATGAGGGAGAACTTCTTTCTTGTGCAGTGACCGAGCACTGGAACAGGTTGTCCAGAAAGGATGTGGAATCTCCCTTACTGGAAATATTCAGGGATCATTGGTCACAATCCTGTGCAATGAGCTCCAGGATAATCCTGCCTGAGCAGGGAAGATAGACAATGTTCCCTTCCAACCTCAGCTGTTGTGTGATCGTGTGAAATCAGTGAATATCGCACTTACTGCTGTGGGGCAGGGGGGAAGGAGACAAAACCGTGTGGGTCAGACAGTGTGTCTGTGGTCTCTGGTGGGAGTAACTGCAAAGCAAACCCCATGGAGGCAGCACCACTGCCAACCACCACTGCCACCCTCACCCCAGCTACCATCACTGTCAAGCACTTCTATGGCTCTTGCCAAGACTTTGATTTCTACTCCTCCTGGCAGCTCTCATTCTGGCCTTCCCATTCCAGTGTTACAACAGAGAGAGAGAGACTAATGAAAGGTTTCATGGGGGATTGAATGCATAGCTGAAATTTATTATTGTTATCATATTTTCCTATGGCAGTCACCAGTCAGGGCCTGGGGCCACTGTGATATAATCTGAGCAGGCATAAAGAAAAAGTTGGCCAGGGACCCCCTGTTGAAAATACAGTTTTGATTAAGAGTGTTTAATACTTAAATCTTATTTAGAGGCAGGAGAATTAGGTTTAAATCAGAAAGTCTTCAACATACTCAAGCAAAGTTAAAAGCAGAGTTCCCACTGCAAAATTGAAATCTCATGTGATGTGAATGTCAGATGTGTCAGACAAGACAGTAGAGCAGGAAATCACATATTTACAAACATTTTGAGGGGGAAAATGTATTTTCCTAAAACAGATTAGATAAAGAGTAAACATGAAGACCTGTATTTATTTATTTTATCTGTAGGAATCAATGCGAAATCTTAAACCCCTTGATTCGGTAAATCATTTTGAATAATACCAAATTGAAACTTTCATTGTTTTCCTAAATTTTGTTAACACTCACTACATATATATGTGGTTTGTTCTTCACAATCTGTGATCTTGCTTTTACTGAAACTACAGGAAAATGAAGTTCTGATCTTGTGCTTTGTGGCACTCACTTTGTTAAGTATACAAATGTCTGTGCCATAAGAAATTTATTATTATTATGACTTCACCCAGAGAAAAAAATTATAATAAGAAAGCCTTTCATCTAGAGCTGCCCTGAAACCGTGATATTTGCATCACAATTTTGAACCACAGCCTAGTTTCCATAAACATTGTGACTAACTATGTCAGGCGTCAATTCTAACACAGTTCATAAGATGTGTGTGTGTTTGTGGGCAGAGCCACCTAAATCTCAGTGAGCCTCCTCTTTACTGAGCTTTACAGTGTGACACACTCCACCAGATAGAGCAGTTATGTTTTGGGAACAAAGAAACCAGGCTGCTGCTGTGGGCTTAGTGCATTAAAAATGCTCAGCAAGGTCATTTGGCTGTGCTTGGGTGGTTAGACCATGCCGAAGGCCATCCTATTGCTTCCATCCCCTTTATAGCCAGCATGTCTGCCCTTCTGATTGCAGACCTTACCGTAGCTCTTCCATCTGGTAATCCGCAAAAACCAGAATATGGTTTGTCAGGCCCTGATTCACTGGAGCAATTTTCACTCTTGCAGATCTTCCCACTGAAACCATCAGACCTATTCTCATGACTGAAGGTCACATTAAGAGATTGAGGCAACTGAATTCTTTTAATCTCTGACTTTTAGAAAGCACTCAGAATGCTCTGAGGTCACTGCTAAAATAATTTTTATGAGGGAGCTATTGTATGTAGCAGGGATTAACATAAACAGTGAAGGAAATAAACATACAGAAAGGAAGAAAAAAGTAAGTTTTTCCTAAGGCATGACTAGAACTACACAAAGGCAGTGCCTTGAACTTGCATCCTTGCTAATTAAGTGCATTCTAAGTGATATAATTGGTTGGCTGCAAATCAGAAAAGAGTAGATGGTAGCTGCCAAGGTTTGTTGTTTTAATGGAAAAAACACTGTAAAGAGATTTCAAATGGTGGCACGCTGTACAGTCTCCTTTTGTACAGAGTTGCTTTGTGAACATCTTGTAAACGATAGCAACGCATTTAATCTTTGAGTCAGAACACTGGGAGAAATGCCAGACTAGCCCAAACTGATTTGGGTACCTACATCACTTTCAGCAGATGTCTTTAGAGTGTAGATGCTGCTAAGATGCCTACAAAGAATGGGATGTGATGAGAATGCACATTAGTGAACAGGAAAATGGCCCATTCCATACTTATACACATAAAACTACATTAAAAAAATCGTTCAAAGGACATTGCTAGGACTGCTAACTGTATAAACTAACAGCCTTCCTCTTTAAAATTAGTTCAGTGTCCCCTTTCAAGCATCATTTGCTTTGTCCCCTCCCTCCCCTTGGAGGCTTACAAAACCTGGAGCTGATTCCTGTAACCCCACACTCTGTAAGTAATTTCTTCTGGTGCTTCTCCCACTCTTTGCCTTCCTTCCTCTCTGCCCACTCATGGACATCTCAGCCCCAGTTTCCTTTTTTCTGCCATGGTTCCCTCAGTGGTTCCTTCTTCTGGAAAATCCAGCATTCTGTCTTTCTTCTTCTTTGTTTGGCTTGTCCCTGCTGACAGTAGCTGAGGCAGCCAGCACACCCCATCCCCTCCGGAAGAACGAGTGGGTGGGACTGGTCCTTCTGTCCCTGCCAGACTCTCTGGCATCTAACTTTCTGATGTTGTCTTAAGGGACCTAAGAGAAGACCAGGTGTGTCTCTACTGTGGGCAATATTTTCAAAATTTTAGAAGAGATATGCTACAAACCTCTCTAGAGAAAATCCGAATGTCTTTTGAGGAGGTTGAAAGAAGCGTCATTGATGACAAAATGTCACCCTCACTATCACAGGCATAGCAGCACTCACACTGTAGGAGGCAGAGGTGATGAAACTTCATTTTTTTATTCAGGGGAGAGAAACCCCTTTTTTCTGTGCCCTCTTTTCTTGAAATAGCACAACGCTTTTGCTGTACTCCCCATCATCCATCATCACTTGCAGCGTACTATGAACTCCCAGCACAGATCACTATCACCTGTACTGCAGGATCAAGTGCCTTAGCTGGAAAAGCAGCTGTCGCTCTGGCCCGTGAGAAAGGCAAACACTTGCACTGCTGAGAATAACTGTGAGGAGCCAGGAGCAGTTAAATTCAGCTGTAGTTTTTCCTCACCTCCAAAAGACTGTGGCAATTCTTTCCAGGAGACTCCAGTGAAGGGCCATGAGGAAGATGGGAAAGATGATCTCCTTCCCCCCATCCTTGCAAGGACTTTGGTACCTCTCAGGGATCAACAAGGCTGCTGCAGGTCTCCTGGTGAGGGAGCCGGACTGGCTCTGTAGATGTCTCCTTCTCAGTTACTTGACAGGTTGCTGAAATTTCCCTAAGGAATCCAAGAAAAATAAGTTGAAATGAAGTGCTATAAACGTGAAACAGCCTAGAGTTTTCTCAGGTAAAGACAGGCCATTTTGTACAGCCAAGGGGCTTTCTTCCTCCCAGATTTCAAGGTCTCCTGTGCACAAAAGCAGTAGCAAACTGCTGAAAGAAAGGTTACGTGCATTTCAAATGCAGGCTTAGGGAACTTTGCTATAGGAGTTATTCCTGGCTCCCACTAAGATTCTAAATATACTATTCTTTGTGTGTGAATTTTACATATGTTCTTGTTAAAAGAAAGGTCACACTGTGAGTTTGTTATATTTTTACATTTCTGGGTGTAGTGAATGCCAGAGATGTAAATTTTTCCTTCAAACTACTACCAACTATCACAATTTTTTGCCTGAAGAAACAGCATCTCTGGCTGTTTCCAGCTGATAGCTACAGATCAGTGCTGTTTGAACATCATTTGATCTACTGAGATGGCTCTAAGTGAGCAGAGTTGATGGTTTTGTGGAGTTCTAGTTGCCTGCTCCAGTTGAAAGCTAGTTGTCTGCTTCAGTGGAGATATAAGCTGAAACAGCTGATCAAGACTCAGATCTTATTTGAATAGTTAAACACTGGCTTCATCTGAGCATTAACTAATTTGCATGGCAAAATTCCAATTTACCATCTATCACTTAAATGACAGCTTGTGGAACAGTAGTTCAGTATACTTCACTTGCAGTGTTAGATTTCTATTCAAATCAGGAGAGGAAACATATGTGGAGTGTGTGTGTTGGGGCAGTCATTGTAAAACACACACACAACGCATACTTAATAGCAAAAGCTTCAGATACGAAATGCAGGATATAAATATGGAAATTATTCTGTTTCGTTAAAAAAACCCCAACAAACAATGCAACAAACAACTGTTTGAATTTAACCAGAAAAATAAATAATAGGTTAAAACCGTCTCTTAATCCACAGGACCAGAGGCATGTGGAAAATATAATTTTGTTTCCATGAGCATAATAACAGCATTCCACTGCTCTGTTCCTTAGAAACTACAAATGTGCCACACACACACACACACAGAAAAAGAGATCTACCCATTTTCCTGGAGTGCAAAAAGCCCTGTGCTTGTTCCTTGGTTTGGGGTAGCTAAAGCACCCAGTTACAGAAGAAGTTATTAGGGGTAATCCAAAATCTGCTGTTATGCATTGCTAAGCCACTGTCACCCAGGTGTATTGGACTCAGAAACTGGATGAGATCTCCTATCTGGAAACATTATCTGCTTGGGGAGTGTATGTATCCATTACAAAGCCAGCGTGGTTTAAGTCTGAAAATTGACAGCTTAAAATAGGAGCAATTTTGGGGAACGGGAGCAGCGGTGACCAAAGCACTGCTACATTCAGACTGTTATTGCAGAGCCAGACACCCCTCTGAGGTTGCTCAGAGCCTTATTACTGCAGAGCCTGGACACCCTCGGAGGCCCCCTCACAGCCAGGAGGGTAACACAGCCTCCCATATGTCGCTAGAAATTTAGAAAAATATGCATTTTGACTTCAGGGAGGTTTAAAATGGTTGGGTTTTTTTTGCTGTAGGGGTAATCTAAATATATTGCTAGTCTGTTCCATATCAGAGTAAAGCAATATAAACAAAATTCCCTCTGAAACAAACACATATTCTCACCACTGTCCCAAGTGCCTCTGCTGCCTTGTAGGTCCCATGGCTCCCACGGAGTACCTCAGTTTTGGGCTATAAAGCCCAAAAATTTGTCCATGGTACAGCACAATTGTCACTGTATTTCAGACACTGTAAACTCAAGAAGAAATCTGCAGAAAATAATCAGGTTTCAGCACTGTGGAGATACCATGGTAAGCCAAGCGGAGCGGTCAGCAGGCTCTGCAGGAGGCTGGTACAGAGCAGCACAGATACAAACGTTCTGCATCACTTGGCCCCGAGGGCAGGGAATTGCTGGTCCTGGATGCAGTTCCCAGTGCTGATGTGCCCAGTGCAGATCCTCAGTACAAGCCACACTTACACCAAGGTAGCATATCCCCTCTTTTGTATGCAAGTCACAAGCACGAGCCTCCCAAGTACCTTTTTTATGTAGAAACAAATGCAGTCTTTCCCCAAAGCACATCCCAAGCATTAAAGCAATACTTCTTTGGTTACCCTTGTAGAGGCGATTCTACAGCACCAGCAGATGCTCAGAACCCCACAGGAAGTGGAAACAAACCCACTTTTTTCTTGAAAAGCCAAACAAGGTTGAAAACTCTGGCTCAGGTTTCCATGTAAGAAACCAGAGAGCTCCTGCTCTGATAAGAGCCACAGGTTTTTGCCAACACACTCTGTGTGGGACCCGTGCTCATGGGGGTCCTTCCCTCCAGACCCACTCTTGGCATGAGCACAGCAACCCAGCAGTCCTTGCCTCAGGATGATGGGTTAGCCAGGCCAGGATAAACCGGCTCCTCCTGCCCTACAATCCTTAGAGATAGTGGAGTGAACTCCTCTTGCTGCTGCTCCTACTCCGCTCTGGCCCAATGGCTGTGGCTGCCAAAAAAAACCTGTGCCATTGGTTTCCTCAGGCTCTAGGGGCCTGCAGGGGCTACAAGGTAGTGGGGCTCCTTCCTCTGGTCTTCAGCTCCCTGGGGAACCTGCTCTTTAAGGTCTCAGGTGTGTTTGTCTTTTAAATAGTAGCAGGCATGAATAACAAGTGCAAGAGATGCCTTTAATTTCATGGGGTTTAAATGCCGGTGACAAACACTGGTGAAATGGGGCTGCTGGTATTCCATATGGGAGCATTCCAGAAACTTGTTGCCATGTTTATACATGCTATAGTGCCACTGATCTTTTTAAGGGGGTGGATCAAATGGCCTTTTAGCTGTTGTCATCAAAAACTTAAATACATGGTCTTAAAAAACCTACTTCTGCACAAAAACCTAACCTGGAACTACGGATGCAAGTCACAATCCAAGTTACGTTTTGCCAAAAAATACAGGGTGAGCAACTTTTTCCCATTTCATACAATCATAGAAAGGTTTGTGTTGGAAGGGATCTTAAAGACCATCTAGTTCCAATTCCCCTGCCATGGCCAGGGACACCTTCCACCGGACCACGTTGCTCCAAGCCCCATCCAACCCGGCCTTGAACACGTCCAGGGATGGGGTATCCCCAGCTCCTATGGGCAACCTCTTCCTATGACTCACAGTAAAGGTTTTTTCCTAATATTAAATATTTCATACTGAAAATGCTGAATCTGGCATTGTATCTATTTTGATGTGTGGATCCTCCTCACCCCATTCAGGTAGGAGGGACATGCAAGTATCTTCTGCCAGAATTACCGCAGTAGGAAAATTCTGCCCTCTGTGTGCGTGCTGGAATGTGCCTGATTCCAGTAAGACATATATTAAAAAAAATTAAAACCATGTGGGAGAAAAATCAGTTTTTAAAGTCTGTGGTCACATTTCAATCTTTTCAATCTTGCGAGACACATTTGGAAGAGGAAATTAAGAAACCAAAACCAAATACACACAGATGAGGGAAAAATGAGCCTAGATGTAAACATACGACCCTCAAAGAGCAGATGGAAAAAACGCACCAGCCCTGTATTTGCCTCTGAATTTAACCATCACTTCTGATTAAACAGGTAATCACAAAACCACACAAAAAGTGTGCCCTGTTGACACGCTCTTAATGCACCAGGAAGACGCTGGCGTTCTGTGGGCTGTTTGCTTACAAAGAGGAACTGCTGGCTCTCCTGCCTGTTCCCAGAGGAGGTGGGCATCCTGCCAGCGTTTCATTTTCAAGTGCCATTGTTCACCTAGGGCTTTAGTAAAAAAGCTTTCGCTTATTTATTACTAATCCTAGCCTAAGTAATGATCTTTTTAAATCCCTTTACATTTTAAAACAGATTTATCAGACAATGACACCAAATATAATGCTCCCCAAACCTCTGGCATTTATTTTTTTGTATAATAGGTAATTCTATAATTCACACATCTGTGGATTGCTTTATTGGTTCATGAAACCTGCTTCTAGGAGCATTCTTTTGTCAAAATATAAATTTTGCTCAGGTTGTGAGGGCTTTTTTCAACATGTTTTTGTTAGTTACAGTCTTGACAGAAGAGCAACAGAGAGCAACAATTTTTATGCATAATTTATATGTGAATCTTTGTAAAATGCTGGTGTATTCATATATTACATTATTCAGATATGTATTAGAATGCATATTTTTAATAAGCAATAACGTATTTTTAGTAGTACAATCTTCCTTTATCATCATGATTTGGTACAAATTCATGGTATAACCTTAACCAAAACCAATTTGAGGGAGCCAGTTTTACCTGATCCCATCCATTGTTGGTAAATGGTGCTGTGAATATCAGCTGGCTACTTCTGTAACTCTGCTAGCCTTCCATACAGTGCTGCCAGTCTGTAATCTACTCTGCGAAACAATTCACCTGCCATTTCACTAGTCTGGTGTCAACAGAAAACACTTGCCCAGCAATTTGCAATACACACGTCTGAAAAGTTGTTTGGACTTTTCAGAAGGGTTGGAATAAGGCAATTGATGTAACAACAAATACCAGCAACAAATCCGTCCCATCTTCAAGTTCAGCAGTGCAGCTCTCAAGAAAACAAATGGTCAAAAAATCCCATTACCTACGTAGATAAAAAGTTCTAGCGGATTATTTAAATACCTCATGGAAATGAAGATTTGCTTGTGAAGTCTGTGTTCCCAGCCAGCAGTGCCAGAGGACAAGAGCATCCCAGAAACTGTCAATGCAACTTTGTGGTTCCAGTCTGCATAGAAACCATTATCTTGTGCTGGAAAAGGGAAAGTGAGAACACAGCATCTCTATACTGTGATTTATTTTGTTTATCTTTGCACCAAGGAGGCTTACCTTTCAGCATCCAAGCAGCAAAAATGAGAAGATGAAACATTTCCATAACTTACACCAATTGGCACAAACCCAAAAGAATCTGGAAGCGGAGGCAGCAAGAGTGAAGAAGAAAGAGCTGGCATGTGGGACAAAGAGAAGGAGATCCAGCTTCCTTGTTTCCAGCACCCTGATAGCCTCTCAGTCCCCCCCCAAAACCAGTGCTTTATTGCCCTCCTTATTCTACAGGTTTACCCTGGGTGCCTCTGCAAGTAGCATGAGGGAAAGAAAAGCTGATTTGAAGTATTTCCACCTTTCTCACCTTATCCAGCCTTACAGGTAGAGGCAAAAGACACCAAAGAAGCTGATGGAGACTTGCAGAAGCCACTCTTTTTCCATAAAAACCACAGCAACTCTCCAAACCCTCAGCAGGGAGAAGAACTAAACAAAAACCTGGCATTTCCTGTCTCAGCATTATGCAGGACACACAGAAGCTCGGACTGTCTTCCCCCCTCCCCAAGAGAAGCAAACGAGCAGTCAGTGTATAGGAACCAGGTACAACTGACCTAAAGCCCTGTAGGTTGTCCTGTAACACCTCCACTACCTGTGTGGCCCTGCTGATGGTCAGGGTACTGTCAAGAGACCTGACTGTCCAATCATCACCAGTCAAAATAAAAACTTTACCCCAAATCAGGGATAATTTGTCTGCTGATTTTCAAAAAAATCTCAGAGGATGAGAACAGTGCTTTCAGCTGTGCTTGAAATCACCTGGATTAAAATACGATCCTAATCTCTTCTCCTTTATAGTTAAACCAGTAGACTAAACCATACTGGTAAGGTATATTATCTTTGCAAAAATTAACTTCCTCTTCAATTACATTGAATTTCCACTTCATCTCTCCCTTATATTTATTCCACAAACAAGCATTGTGTTATTAATGATTCAGAGTTCCCCAAATCCATATGTTTTATGGATTTTATGTCAAAGTGGACTCATAATACTTTAATGAGGAGAAAGAATACTATTTTACTGTACCCACGTCTTACACTACCCAGCCAATAGGCCTGTAAGCAATTCTAAATCTTTCTGTAACAGCACCACGGAGATTACAAAAAAGAAATAGGCATTACCAGCATGCTCTGCCCCCCACACCTCAAAAAGATTGATGTTTTCCTGCAAGACCTTTTTTAAGAACTGGTATGTTCGTAGCAAATTGTTTGTTCCTCTCCTATTGTTGTACACATACATACAAGGTGTAAGAAAATCCTTTAAGGTTTTGTAGCAAGCAGAAATCAGGTAGATGATAAAACATCTATCAGTCACGTTAGCAGTCAAGTGAATTTGATTCTCCTCATTTTTCTGAAGACATCTAGTTTCTCTGTGCATGCTCAGAGATTTAGCTATTCACATATTAGAATGACATATTTAAAGTAGTGAATTTCACATTAGCAATGCAGATGGAGGAACGAATAATCTTGGAAAATTAGATGGTGGGAAGGCTGGTGTTGGAGAGTAGGATGAGAGCTGGAAATCCTAGATAAACCAGAGAAGAAGGTTAGTAGAGGGGAGGCATAATGGTAAAAGCAAAACCATAAAGTTGGAAAAAGAAGGAAAAACTCCCATAGAAGAGAAGACTGGAAGATGTCTAAAGGGGGAGAGCTAAAGTGGAGACACAAGGATCAGCAGCTAGCAGAAACATTAAAATGTTCAGATAGCAGCATTTCAATGACACTAATTAATAAGAAATGTGTGGTTATGGACAAAGTTGATGCCGTTTTCTCACGGAATAGCTTACTGGGCCTGTGGCCCCCCAGCCCTTCAGTTTGTGCCAATCATTTGCTGGTAGATTAAGATACCAAAATGCCTTCTTGTACCATTCAGGTTAAGCTCTATTGTACACACACAGGCACATGAACAGAAAAGTGCTGCAATGGCTGCTTGGGAGATAAGGAATTTGTATAAAGGAAAGTGTAAGACTGGGGAGGGGGAGAGAAGGGATAAGGAAAAAATCTCTGGGAAAAAAAAGGAGACATTCAAGAGACATCAGTCTTGAAATTAGCAGCTCATTAATTCTCAGCTTATTTTCAGTCTCTGTGGAGATTTACCGTATGTGACAGCTACTCAGCCTCAGAGCCAGATTAGAACAGTTTTCCAGCTACCAGCAGCTTAAACTGCCACCCAAAAGCCTCATCATTTTCAGCAAAGTTTGATGAGCTGGTTACCCTTTAACTGCCATGTTTGGTGCACTAAACTGCGACTGGCCTGCTATTCTTCTCATATCGGTGCTGACAGATGAGCCTGATTTTCATCTGAGATCCACCTTGCTCATGCTCATTTGGACAACAAAGACAGCAACTGAACTGAAAGAAAATTCCAGGAAAAGTAATTGAAGATGAATTAAAAATTTCAATAGATTTTCCTGGAAATTTGCCTACAAAGCATATTGTTTACATCTCCTCCATACAGAAGTTTGAAAGCATATCCCACGATGCCTGCTGTTAATGCTTTAGCCCCTGCCCTGGACAGGTTTCTCACAAAGCTCCTGGATGCTCTAGGCCAAGATCAATTTGTCAGTGCCAGGTTGTATGATGATTTATGACCACAGCTGAGTGAGGATGCTGGCCCCTGTTCTGTCTCTCCCTAACCAGCTGTGTTGAACTCAAGCCATCCCAAGTCCCTTACGGGCTATGTGGATGCATGCTCAGAGCAGCTGAAGATCTTATTGAATTTCCAGGTATAACTTTGGTGCTTGAAGGAAAATTTTGGAAGAGAAAATGTGAAACTCTCCAAAGCTGCATTGCACTTAGTAAATATATCACAAAGGGAGATAGGCTTGGTTAGGAGATGTGAAAAAGCTTCTCAAAGTCAGAATTTTATTAGGCCAGGACTTTTCACATCACACGAGTTACCTAAGGAAGGAACATCTGAACACACACCAGATACACCTGTAAAAGTGGCAACAGGTATCCTAACAGGTGCACAGGTGCAGGCAACCTGCAAATTAGTCTGCTCTGGGTGAACATTAGGCTCTGATTTTCCTTAAGCAAACAGAAAAGAAGTCATGTACAATCTCTAAAGGGGGATCAAAGAACAAAATCAGATCTTTAACAAAAAAATATTAAGGAAAGCCGAGGGCAAGAAAATTAAGAATACTGAAGCCAGAATACATTACAAAATGCTACAGTCCAGACTGCAGGAAATAATAAATTTAAGAATAGTGGTGTGAAAAATGAATTACATGAATAAGGAAGGTCCAGGTGGCTTGTATGAGCAGCATAAGATGGACTTTGCACTCTGAGTAAACCCCACTTATTGTTTGGGACTGCTGAAGGTCAGATGCTGCTAAAAGTGTATGAAAGGATAAGGATCAGATCCTGTCTGGCAGTGAATTAATGCCTGGATCATATTATTTCTCTGAAGGAAAACTTTATTTGTTTTTCTGAATAAGAAACTCCTTTCTGGAGAGATGTGAAAATTGACAAAAGTTCAAGTTCTATAAAGAGAAACAGGGGATACAGCTTCTTTTAGCAGCACTGGCCAATTGTTATTGTTTTTGGTTTCTTTTCCCAGTGCAGCCATCCAGGAGTGCTTTATCAGCAGGATTGTGCTGATAATTGGCTGCACCTCAAGTTAAGATGAACCGGAGTCTATTGCAGGGGAGTAGAAGGCAAAAAAA
>VZTE01003316.1:2500475-2517922 GCA_013397775.1 Eulacestoma nigropectus | reverse complement strand
AATATATATATATAAAAAAAGAAAGAACAAAAAAAGAAATGTCTGTTCTTTGCATCACTGAAATGGCTGCCCATACAGCAATACACCACTGAAGCACATGGAACAATGCATTATTTGGTCCTTCAGCCCTCCTGCATTTAAAATTGAGCATGTATTCAATGCAAAGATTGAGAAAAATTGACCTAGCACCTATCCATACATTTTGGGGTATTCTGTACTGGGCTGGCAGTAGCTCCACCAGTACCAAACCCCAGGTCTGAGGGTTCAGACCAGGTTTTACACATCCACTGCTCTGTGGGCTTTAGGCAGAGCAAGCTGTGCCCCTGCAGTGCTTTCCTCACACTGAGAGAGCACAGCTACAAACAGAATATTCACTGGAACAGCTGTATCAGTGTAATTACTTTGGTACAACTATTCCAGTATAGACAGGACATTAAACAGAAACCCCTAGAACAGGCAATGTTTACCACTGGCTCATAGCTTAGTTCAAAAAACAGTCCATAAAATGCTCCTTGTCACCTGTAAGTGGACAGTGATGATTATAGCTCAGTCTATGTTATTATTGCCTGATTTTCCCTGTTTGGGTTTTCACATATTGACTCCTTACTCAAGGTCTTTTAACATAGATTTGAAATGTGAATATGTTTTATTTTTTCCCCAGTAAATATACAATACACACTTCAACAGTACTATTAACCAACTTCTTATGCCAATTAAACTTTGCTGCACTAACAATACCAATGAAACACATTAAGAGGTCATACTTTTTCGTGAACAAACTGTAGCCAATAAACAGTTTTTAAAAAAAAACAAATTAAAAAACAATTCTAAGTGCTGCCACAACATCCCTTTTCTTTAAACACATTATTCACAATAAATGTTTTCATTTTTTTTTAAAAAAAAGAAGAATACTTCTTTTAAAATAGTAAATTAAATGGCATTTTAAAAAATATGTACTGTGGTTCATTGGAAGTACACTGTATAGAAAAGAGAGGGAAAAAAAAAGAAGAGACATCACCTGTAAGATAATGGAGACACTTTGCCATACACAACAACACCTTATGTAATATTGTAAGCAAATTATTAATGAACAAAAATGTACAGAAGCAGATGGACAAGTTAGTGAATATCATGGTACTGCACAGCTTTAATACTGACACACATTTACTTTCCAGTGGAAGAGATAAAACACAAATTTGAAAGTAATTGGAATGGCTTTATCAACCTCTAATGATACTGAATTTTGAATAGAACAGAGTGAGTAAGGTGTTCCACCAAAGCTCAGCACAAGCTTTTCAATTAAACGGGGAAAAAAAAACTATCGGTGACTGAGTTAAACATTTTCCAGAGAATTAAATTGGAATTGTACTCTGAATAGACTTCTCTTCATATGGTAATACCAAAATAAAAACCATACATATGTAATTACGCTGCATTCTTGATCTTGAACATTTTAAGTAATGCTTTTAACTATAGTGTTTTAACAAGCAGGAAAATGACATATACTCATTGGTCACATATGTAAATAAATTCATACTTTTTTCCTCAACTTTTTTTTTGTTTGTAGCTTGCTAAATAACTCATCTTGACCTTAAGGGAGTTAACTAGCATTTTTCAATATTCAATAGTGCTGAGTTATAGCTGATGGCTGTAGTGTTTTATCTTATCATGGAACAAGTTAATGAAATGAAAAGCAACACATATTTAGCATCGTTATTTACTTTTCTAAAATTCTGCCATGACTAAAAGTGTTCTTAATACTGGTGAGCTCCAAGGCAATATATAAAACAACATAGACTGGTTATATGAAAAGGGTATTCAACGGAAACTTGTGTCCATGGTCAGATAACTAACAGAAATAAGCTGTAGGATGCAATATTTAAATTAAGCATCAAAGCAATGGGTGGGTTATCCACATACAATATTCTAAGAAAAGCTTGAGAATTTACTCTTTGAGATTTGAGAGGTAAAGAAGACTTGGACAAAGTCATGAAAATTAATGAAGAGACAGGATGCTGTCATTAATGTCCACTTACAGAGTCTGGTTTATTCAAAAAGTGTATAAACATGCGTTATTTCCTCATCATAGTAGAGTTTGAAGCCACTCACTAAAACACAGATCAAAGATTTTTTTTGCTTATATCCAACTTTTTTGGATGTATTGTATTGCCAGAAATATACTTAATGCAAGCCAAAAATAATTTGACCATTGCTTTCCTTCCAAACACTAAACATTTTACTACAAATTTAGTGGATCCAACTTCAGCTCTTGCAGACTTCAGGTATGGAACAGAAAGGGTTGTGTAGACTGCATCAAAACAATTAATGTCATGAATTTCAGTGGTGCAGCTTTATCCTCTATCGTACTGTACATGTATTGGGAAGATGAAATAAGATACTCTGACATTTTGATTTTTTGGAAGCAGCCTGAATATGTCTTAATAATAAATTGCATTCTTATCTTCTTACTAGGTATTCCCTACGTTTATATGGTTTGCTTCTCCTGGAAAATCTCCTATATTTTGGGCTGGAGAAATTAACGGTAATAATTCTTTTAAAACTGCAAAATAAAAACAGCTTTAGTGAAACACCTTAAGTTCTTTTGTTTGTAGCAAGGTTTGTTTTTCTTCCCCTTAGTGGCATGGGATGGCTAAAAGCAGATACTAAGGGTATCATTCTAGTGAAAGAGTCTAGGCCATCTCATGCTACCTTTAGTTTTCATATTCACTCTTTAATCTCACACTTCCAACTTCTGACCCCTTCTTAAATAGGAGGAGCAACTATGTTGCTTGCTTTTAAAAGGTTTAAATCTGTCTCTAATGTCTTCACTGACATCAGTTTTGCCTGTCACTTTCTCATTTCTACACCCCAATGGAAAACACCTAACATACTCCTTTACATCCAGCGTTATCCAAAGTAGCTTACAGGACGTAAACCTTCTTCACACATTCAGTTTCTTTTTTCTTCATGTCATGAGGAGTAGAGTTTTGTGCTTATCACCAAATAAAATTGCAGTGCAAACTTTAAACATAAAAGTTACACAATTAAAAGTTAATATATGGCACCACAGCCTATTAATTCACATATAGTACAACAGACCAGTAAAAACAGACATGAATATGAACATAGCTAAAAAGAAGGTGAGCTTGCATAGCAATGCAACAAAAGAAATTATATACAGAAGGAAATCCTTTTCATCCTGGAGGGTGATTTTTTTTTTTTTCTTTCTTTTTTTTATATACTCCTGACAAGGAATAGTTTAAGGTGGATGGTGTATTAAAGAGAAGAACACAAGTAAAGTATCTGTGGGATATGTGTGGCTGTGTGTCTTTACATTGCATTTACAGTTCTTTTAATAGTACATAAATAAAGAAAATGTTCATTGCACTGTTTAGTGTCATCACTTCCATGAGTTCAGACCTGATGGTCCATCAGAGCAGCTTGCAATGTGTCTTCTCAACTACTCTATAGAGAGAAACAAAGAGAGAGAAACAGGTTGTAATAAGGAGAAAAAAAATCACACAAAACAAAGCCTATGGCAATATTACTGCAGCACAGGATGAATATTCAATAGCTTGTGAGAAGAGGGTTAATTGCTTCTAAGATGAAAAGCGATGGATGCTAAAATTTAGCACTTACCAACACCATATCTGAGACTGCACATTTCAGGGCTCGTGGGTCACCATTAGCTCTCTGACAGCTACGGGGCAGTAACTGCCAGGAGGTGCTGAGGGTTTGACTGCAGCAAGAGGATGCAGACATGCCAGCAGCTCTACTGCTTTTATTACCATTAATAAATTCATTAAACACACCAGTATGCCCAAGCATGCTGGGGTTTTGATGTATTTTTTCAAACAACAGAGTCAAGCCTTTGGGCATCTGGTGCTGCCAGCACGTACACAGCATCAACGTGGTTTTATACGAAGTTTAACAGATATTGAGTGATAACAGAAAACGAATTTGGAAAACAATTTCCCTGTCCTGGGATGCTGAGGAAAAGAGTGGAGATATGCAACTGAAAAACTGGACTACACAATCAAGAAAAGAGGACCTCCATCTAAGAGAACAGTGCTCATCAAGCAACAGGAAATTAAGGCGAAGGCTGAGGAAATCTCTCAGAGGCATTTCCAAGCCAAGCACACTACAGTTTGCCAAAAAAATTCTAAGTTACTAGAATCTTGTCTCAATTTTCCCCATGCTTCACTAGCATTACACACTGAGAGTTGTACCATGTAGATAACATTGGCATGGCTTACACAGATTTGAACTGGTCCAAACCAAAGAACAGAAGGACAACATTTGTTTGCCATCACATCCAATACACCTCCGAAGGCAAAAAGATCTGGGTAAAGCTTAATCTGGCTATCACACACAACTTCCTACTCTCTTCACAACAGATTTATAACTTTCTTTTCTTTTTATCGTTTTGAGAGTTTTAACTGGAGCTAGAGGTAAACTTACATAATTCACCAGTAAACTGTCCTTGACTGTTTGATCCCACATAGCCTATATCGAGAAGGTCACTGGCATTGCGTTGGTGACCTCCTCGCAAGACTTCACCTTTTCTAGGTCCAGTCGATCCTTTAGAAGAAGATGTTCCTGAAGAGCTGTGGCCACCAGGGGATGGGAAGTTGGGTTTACTATATGGTACGAGTGCCTCTTCTAGAAAAGCAAAACAAAGCAAAATAAATACCAATAAAGTCCTAGAAATAGGAATAAACAAGCTATTCATTTATGCACATCGTATTCATTCGTATCTGTCTTTTGTCTTGCTTTATAGCACAACAATTTTACCTAAGAAAAAAACACAACTAAGAGTTGTATCCCAAGGACAGAGAAGCCAGTATGAATTTAAATCTTGCTTCCTTGTAAACTCCTAAATCAGTTTGTATTAATCATAAAAATTCTAGATTTATTATGAATAAGAGATCATGAATCATAGATACTTTAATAAAAACAGGTGAACATGCAATTTCCAAAACAATGAAGCTATGATTAGATTTTTGCTTCAAGCCTATATAATTGTGCTTTTTCCTTTTCTTTAGCTTAAATTATGGCAACTTTACCTCAGTCAGTTTAGATAAAGAACTACAATATCAGCTAATTTAATTAGCTTCCAGCAATTCAGTAATTTCTAATGATGCAAAGTACACTGACTTTGTGTTTTAAACTGGTGTTGAATTACATTGGAAAATATTATATTATACATTGCAGTTGTAATATTTGGAGTGGATAAATAATCCTGCAGCTTGTTTCATGTTCTATTATGAGCAAATGGCTTCCTTTGCTCACTTGGATTCCTTTTTTTGAAGACTTGTAATAATGAACTGCTTGCAAGAGCAGGATTAATTGCAATAAAGCATAAGACTGTATGTCTTCATACAGCATGAAGTAAAACAAGACATCACTTCTGATTAGGGTTTCCTGGAGATATTGTTGTAATAATCCAAATCTAAGAAGCATAACAGCAGCACTGATTTAACACTGAAATAGAAGCACTGTTTTATTTCTTCGCTGTGCATGATCCAGTTTTGCCATCTCAGAAGCTGAAGAAAGAGATCTTGCTAAATATAGTTTGATTCAAGAAAGAATATGAGTGTATAGGCTTAACCTCAAACACAGCAAATGCCCCTTCTGAAATCAGTGGGATTTCTACTGCTTAATCTTGCCTTTTTTCAAAGTGAATCTAGGCCAAAAGGGTTTTCTTTATTTTGCTTTTCCAATTGTCTTCACTCTTTAACAACCTTATAAGGAGAAATGGACTTTCTTTGACAGAGGGCAGGAACACAGAAGGAAGAGTAGGTGGGGATGGTTGGAAAGAAAGAGGAGATAAAAACGCTTTTATGCACAAGCTTGAAGCCTTTGCAAAGACTGCAGCAGAGGCATAATTAACTTAGAGATGTGCTAAACGAGAACAAATCTGTGGAAGAAACTCAGGATTTCATTCTCTGTGTCTATTGCCACAAGTGAGGAGGATGTGGGGATTCCCCACGTAGGCTGCTGTTGAACCAAGCCAATTTGTAAGGTAAATCTATTGCAGAAGAGGACAGGCAGCTGACTTCTTTTCCTGACAAAGTATCTCCCTCTGGTCCTGCCCAAGGGACCAGAATATTTCTGCTGCAGGACGTAAGGGCATTATCAGTGTTGTGCTATGACCGTGTGCTGTCCTTGCTGAAATAAAAATAAGTGCTTGAAAGACACAGTAAAATGGCATTTAACAGAGCCACAGTCTCTCCTAAATTATGTTACTTGTTTTTTACACATATTAAGACCTAACAATAGAGTCAGATGCAAACCTGGTTTCCAAAAGCTGGCTAAAATATGGAACAGTTTGCATTAAGGCAGCAATAAAGCAAGCGGCATAAATCAGTTTAGCAGAAGGCTGGATACATTTTTAAAGGATGAAAACAAAAGTCACTAGCATTGCAAAAGAGTTGGAAGATGACATATATAGTCAATTGATTTGTTTTTCTAGCTTGTGGACTCAGGATAAGGCCTCCTTCGGGTTCAATGAAATATTGAGGAAAAACGACCATGAATAAATATAAAGTGCATTATCGTTATAGAGCATATGGTATGTTGAATTATCTGTTGTGCCCTCAGAAATAAACATAATCCATAAAATAAGTAATTGTGACATAAAATAAAGGCTAGGTTTTACACAACATTCTAGCACATGAAAAGTAGTTGTCTCCAGTCCTGAGAATGGGCTCACATTTATTAAACACTCCAAACAGTGCCCCATGTCCAGGCCTGCAAAGAATATGGGGAGGCTTTGTTGGTGCCTTTCTCTTTGAAATACTGAGGCTTTAATTTGAAGATATAATTCTAGCCCCTGTGAAATCAGGATATGTGCGTGTTAACAATGCTTCTATACCCCAGAAAATAACCAAAAGGCCTTTCCTATTATCAAAACTATTGTAACCTGATCTAGCACCACTTTCTTCAGAAGGGGAGCTGAGAATGTCACATTTGATGTGCTTTAACTGCAGTTCTACAGTGAAGCCACTGCCAGGAACTCAGTGTTCTGTTTATACTGAAAGCAACCAGTGGAAATACAGATCCCAGACTTAGGTATTTTTATTCTATTCAACTTCAAACTAAAGGTCTTGCTTTCAAAATTTCACTCACAGCTTGGTAACGTCTGAATGAAACCCCCTAAGTTGCAAATTAGCTATTTTCTGGAAGCTGATAGCTAATAATAACTCTTTTTGGAAATGTGTTGAAAACTGGCACAGGATAGATTTCTAAAGAACTATGCCAGTAATAAAGGAAAAGGGAAGAAGCACAATTAATATCATTAAAACACCCAAATGTAATGGTATAAACCAGCATCATGCACAAGAGTAGCCTTTTTAAAATCTACCAGAGACAAGAATGCAGAGCAAGAAAGCTGCAGTGCAAGAGGCTGGAATGAGAATGCAGACAGATATGAAGCTCTGGCCCATCTTGTGCACAAACTTTATGAACTCCTCACACCAGGGTAAACTCATCCCCTGGAGATGTCCTTTTTTATGCATAAAGGAAAGGCACTCGCTCTCAGCATCCTGAATTTGACAAGAACAGGATACCTGTAACCACTTCAGTCCTAAATCAAATGCTTTTGTAGGGCACTGGAAGTGTCAAGATCAAGTTCTCTTTATTTATGGACAGATAAATGCATGCCCTGCAGGATGGGAATTTTACTACTGTATAAGCTCTGCATCACAGAATAAATGACAAATTCTATTTGTATACTTGTGAGGCAGAGGAAAAAGAAGAGACTTCTTTCTAAGCAGGTCAGAGAAGCATCCTTAATAATAATTTCCAAAGAAATTAGAAATGTGAAGTATATTGGGCTATTTTCTATGTGTTTGTACATCTTGTACATTGCAATTAAAATTACTATTTCACCAAGCAGCATGAATTTCACACACTATTTTTAAACTGTGACTTCACATCATGATTTCAAAACATGAACAGCCACTCACTTGTTTGTGCAGACAACATATTAGGGGGTTTTAACAGTGCCATTATTGTTATATTTTAAAATACGGATTGCATTTAAAATATTTACATTTTAAATACAGGTAGCAGTATTTTCCCTAGGAGGAATTTATTCAGTAAATCCTGTCCTCATGACAGATTTCTCTGCACACTACTATTTTTTTGTTATTATGTCAATGGTATTAATGTGTTAGATTAACAAGGAGCATTGAGAGTTGAATAAAATTAAGAAAAAGATGGATGATAAGAGTTCCTCTCGTGTGACTTTGGGAGTTACATACGTAAGTGAAGAAACAGTGTAACCCTACAGAAAACTTTACATGCAGTATAATTTTCTGTTTAAATCTTCTTAATTGTCCTCTTGTATCACTCTGATCAGCACTGCACTGGAACAAGGTGATTAATGGGTTAAAGAAAACGCCCTAGGATGAAACAGCAGCTTTTACTGGAGGCCAG
Source organism: Eulacestoma nigropectus (assembly GCA_013397775.1). Lineage (NCBI taxonomy): Eukaryota > Metazoa > Chordata > Aves > Passeriformes > Eulacestoma > Eulacestoma nigropectus. The sequence goes on along the minus strand of VZTE01003316.1, from coordinate 2,509,480 downwards.
GCTCACAGAAGGAAACTGTGACTATTGCAGAAATACAACTCCAGCCCAGCATCACCTCCTGTGCACACTTGTGCAGACCTGAAATCCATTGAGGTGCTTAAGTCGGCTTGGGGCAAGGTGCGGGTCCCGTATGAAGGTGAAAACCTGCGCTGTCATCTTGCTGGGCTTAAGAGATGAATGCTACTTTGGCATATCCTTGAATAAAGAGGAGAGAGGGTTTTTAATACAGCTGAAAGGAATGTCAGTAGCTGAGAAGGATCAGCCTTCTTGCAGACACGTAAAAGCGACAGCTGCCAACTTGGAAGCAGGTTGAGAGAACTGGAAAATATGGCTCTATATGTATAAATAAATACATCTAACAAAAGATACTCTAAAAATCTCTCTCTCCTTCCCTGCTGGCCTGAAACTGTTCCTACTTTCTCCATCACTACGCTTGAGAACATTATTAATTTCCACAACACTGTAAAGAGTGCACCAAATCAGGGGCTAATGAGATTTCATTGTTGCAGGAGGGAAGACAGCTCTCGTTTCACTTGGCCTTTTCTTATTTTCCAGCCTGACCCTCGCCAGTGCTCTCCCAGAGAGGTGTGAGGTGATCCTAGAGCCCTGCCAGGCACAGAACCCCTCAGCAGAGGGTGGGGTGTCGAGCTGCTGGTGCAGCACACACACACACACCTGATCCGAAGGCTTGTTTGTGTTGGGCTTTCCTGAAATCCTCTTGGCGGTCTGTAGAGCTTATCCACTCCTGGGCTTGCCGCTGCCACTCTAGTGATGTCCTAGCGGGCCGGTCCAGGGAGCTCTTTGTGTCATCTACGTTGGCTGCGTGCTGCCTCTCCAGAGAGCTCCCCTTCCTCTCGGCAGAGCCTCCGCGCTGGCCGGGCACTATGGGCTGCCTTAAACCCTGACCGGGGGGCGGGTCGGGTGGTGGTGGAAGATCTAAAAAATGTGAATAAGATTCAGGTGAACTGATTTTTTTAATTGAAAGAGAAGGTCTGTTTCTGATGCTGAAAAGAAAAGTGCCTTGCAAATGGTACGAGTCACTAAATAAGTTGATTTTAAAAAGAGGAAATTTCACGTTAATCAGAAACGGGGTTTTGACTTCTGCTAGCTCTTTATTCTGGTTGCTGTGTTAGCTCTTTCTAACTTCCATAAAAATCCATAGACTCTGAGCCCTGACTTACACTTCCAAGCATGGGATTTATTTTCTGTGGGGTGTACTCCAGCTGTTTTGTTCAGTAACAGCAAGGAATTAAGAAAGGCTGCAGAAAACTGACCTGTGCCAGTTGACAATTTCCCCCCACCAAACTGGGGCTTGCTACATCCTATCTTTGGGCTACACTTCCAGCTTGAGGTGTAAACTCAAAATCTAATATAGAACTTCATCAAAATGGATAAAACGCCACAAAAATTGGGAAAAATTAATCGCGAAACCTACTGCCATTGAAAAAGCATCAGTACATCTCTGACAAATGTGTTTAAATGGAACCACCAAACAATGGGTGACCATTTTAATCAAGTAAACGAAGAGCTAGAATCTTCAGAGACTAGAGGATGGCCACTCTTAAGTTTAGCAGTCTTGCAAATATAACCAATTAAAACACAATTTCAGCTAACAGAAAGACACATGCCTGGTGTCTAACAACTTCTGTCCTTTTCAAGTTTGGGACTTGGACTACTAAGACGCTTTTAGAATTGAAGGTCAACCTTCTAATCACATTTGTGGGGGCAAAGGTGCACTTTTTTGTTAGTCCAAGATCCAAGGTAATTATAGACTCAGGATAATTTTAATTCTAAATGCAACTTTTTCATGTAAACTATATGATGGATTTACAATAGTCAAGATTATTTAAAAGAAAAAAAACAGAAAATGGAAGCACCTTTAGTATCATAACAAAAATTCTTCCAGATCATATACGCATTTTATACAAGGAACACTTCTTGATAATTCTGTTTCGGGGCAATGGATAGCCCAAATAAATCTCTGCAGCCACACCAACTTCACAAAAACCTATGTTAGCTTACAACAGATTTGGGTCTGACCTGTTTTCTAGTCCTTTGGATCTTACAGTGTTGTGAAGGTTTATCAAGGAATTGAACTTGGCTCAGTAACAGGCACGGAAAAGTAAACCTCTGTTTTGCCTGCAGGGAAGTCTGATGTTTATAACTCTAGTGAAACTGAAATTCATTTCATAAATTGGTCAGGAGGCCTTTGGAGGGAGTTTATTTCGAAGTCTGTAATCCAGCTTTATATAATGCTTTATATAATGCTACACAGAATTTTTTTCATGTCCTTGCTGTTAGAGGTGATACTTGTACCTCACATATGGAGCAGAAATGCTTCCAAAGTTGCTGAGATGTCATTCCAGTCAACACAGTCTCTTACAGATAAGTGAGGATGTGCAGGTTATTCGTGTTTGCAAGAGAAAAAAGTTGTATCCAGCGATGCTCCTGCCCCTTTGCTCACAGCTGAAGTGCTGTGCCCCAGATTAAGATCAGCACCCTCTGGCGAGAGCAGCCTTTTAATAATCTGTCAGTGAGCCTGGTGCATGCTTTATGTTCAGCACTAATTTATTTGAGAAATTTTTCGTTATGAATATAGATGTGACCTTTCATGACAATGTCTATACTTGAGTTACTGTAGGTGGAAGCAGGAGGGTATGGGAGCTTGCCAATGTTAAAATTGCTTTATAGTGCTGGCTTCCAAAATGGCATTTCTTATAATTGATTTTATTGCGATCATAACCAGTTAATGCACAGAACCACAACACTGGCATCTGCTTATGCAATCTGAAAGAGAGATTACTGAAGTTGTGATTTATAAGCACTTTGTGCAGATGCATTGAATCCAATAAACACAGCCATAACATGACATTGGACTATGCAATTTTCCCAGATAAAATATTTACCGTTCAATATAAACAAAATTTTCAAGTTGTAGCATAGAAAAAAAAAATTATTGAAATTATTGCAGTATTAAGCTGTAAATAGACTACCCTACTTCAGAAATTGCTGTCTAATAGTTGTTATTAATTAGATACTTAAAAGGAAAGAAGGCTTGTACTTAAACTATACTGCACGTTCTACAGCTGGTTGCAACTCCTGGAATTACTGTAGAGTTATGGTGTTGATCTACTGTTAACCTGATTATTGCTTTTATCCATCCACAAAATAAGCACAGAGACTGACTTATGCATAGAAGTGAAATGAAACACCATGTTTGTAAATTTCCTTGGGTGCTTTAAACCTATGGATGAGTTGAAGAGAAAAATAAAATTATCTTGTAATGAAGCTTCACAGAATTCTAGAAGAGCTACAGGTACTTTGGAATTAACATAAACTGGCTCTGGCCTGAGTACAGACCGCCTGAACTGTGTTACACGTGTCTGAGAAGATCTGTAAGAACAGGTACTAATTGTAGCCAAACATCACCCAGTTAAACCATTTGCTTCTTCACTTCCTCACTCAGGTTGACAGCCACAGTAACACCTACCTGTCCTTTTTAATAAAAGAAGCTGGAAGAGAGTTTCATTTCGACATGTGGCTTTTTACTTGCTCTACAACTTACATCCTGTATTGCAAATCTTGCGCCTTAGTAAATAACAAAATAATTTCTGCTGTCTTGCCTGGGTATATAGAAAGATCCCATGTGTCTGGAGTCAAGGGTTTCTTCCTCCAGCATCACTGAGAATAGCCCTGCCTTGCCTTTCCTAACCCTACTAAAGCGGTAACAGATGTCAGCTGAGTTAGAAGTCTCACACCCTCACAGGAAGACTTAGTACCACACAGAGGCAACTCAACTCATTCCATCATGTCAATCACTTCAGAGAAGTTCTGAATTTAGAAATTCAGGGACTTCAGTGGGATTTTTGGTGAGGATACCCAGAGTGGTAACACTGATTCACCCTACTTCCATCTAAATCCCATTTATTGTTCAGGTGGTAGGGAAAATAGCTGAAAGCCTGCACTGGAGCTAGTAACTTTCTAGGTCAGTAGGATGTCATCCAGACTTTCATTCTGAACCCTCTAATGGCAGGATTATCAAACCTGCAAGGCAATTCATAAGTGCATTGGTGGGGAGGTGATGGTCTTATTGATTTAGTAATGGAGCGATTGTGATTGAGGAGCTGTAGGACATCAGAGTGCCTGATAAGGGGAAAACGGATATTCAGTTTGGGATTACTCCAGCCCTTCTTTAGAAGGCAGAGCACTGGCTAAATGATTCAGGCACCAGTCAAGGTTTGGCACAGCCTCTCATTATTAACTGGAAAAAGCAGCAAGTTAAAGAACCTACAGCTATAAAGACACACCTTTCTACCTGTGTCAGTGATTTCTTTTCCTAGGGGTGATAACTACTGTGACATTTAATAAGCCTCTGAAACATTTTCTACCATCAGAAGGTAAGTATTTTCTCTACAGTGATCTACCTTAGAAAAAATTATTTTTACTACACAGTAGGAAGTTAGTGGCAAGGCATGGTAACATAAGTCTCATGTTCCAGTTCTCCTTTACAAACCCTAAGCGTATTTCCCTTCTGCTTCCTCTTTGGTTTTTTTTTTTTCATATCATGCTCAGCTAAGGAAGAGCTTTTAACTTCAGCCACACAGTTACCATGCTGCAAACTATATGACAGATTCCACTCTTTTGCAATTCATGACTACATTATGTCTATGAAAACAAATTATTCCTTGAGCACTAACACTAAAAACCTCCTGTTTGTTTGTTTTTTTTTTTATGGTGGACTGTGAGCTCAGAGTGAAAGTTTTGATCATCTGAGGGATTCATAACATATTCTCCCTCTGTGGATTTGGTGTTGTCTCCACAGTCTTTCAGGACGGGAAAGTGAAAAAACAAGTTGTACAGAAAGACAAATAAGAAGACTCCATCTAGAGTCAGTCTCTAGAGGCTTCTGACCTGCAGCTGAAGGAAATGAAGAAGCAGGATTTTAGGGGATTTGTGTGGATTGATGCCAAAACTAAGCATGAAGTTGAACCCTCAAATACTTACACGGTCTGAGATGTGTGTGCTATGTGTTAAATATTACAGTTTCTTAGGCCTTTGCCACTGTCCCACATGGTTACAGTTAACAAGGAGGGAGCACTCAGGATGTGAATGGGAATGAGCAGAGAAAGCTGGAGCTTTCTTGCTCAATGAAAATTTAAAATGACAGACATCCGGTATGTGATGAGACTTAAACACAGGATACCAGGACTCATCCAAACTGGGGATTTAAAAACAACTGGCAAACCGAGTACATTCTCACATGACAAATCCAAGAGGAAGTAGTTATAAGGCAACGGATTTGAAAAACCAGAGAAAACGTACAGTGATGCTTTTCACAGAAATCAGGATGGCCCAGGGCTGAATGGACTGGCCTGGATTAGAGCTTGGAATTGCTGGCTCTATCTGAAGTTCTCCTACTTGCTTTTTCTAGCTATAGCTTAAGCATAGTGGTATTGTCTGTCTTTGTAAAGTTCATCGCAATATTTCACAGAAAGCACCCAGCTACCATTTTTAACTTCTGCTGACCAGAGATTCCTAAATTCAATTGTTTACATACATGCAGGTGGCAGCAGCAACCTTTAGCTTCCTTAATTGACAAATGATCTTTTGCAAATTTAACTATGACTCAGACTTGACATTACACTTTAATGACTCATATTTAGTAGGAATTGAAGCGGAAAACTGTACCATTTGTGTTTGTTTGTTTGTTCCTGTGTTAATACAGGATGGGAATGGTTCGTCTATTGCTCCAGGACATCATAAATCTTTGGAACATATAGCAAGGACTCAAACTAGGTTTACACCAGACAAATATTAATCTAATGGCATCTGAAAGCTGTTAGGGTTATTGCCCGTGTCTGAGAGGTTGAAGGAAATAGTATATAGTTGGTATTCAGATTTAAATATATGAAAGAAACTCTGGTAAGGTTAGTATTTTATAAAGGATAAATAAACAGCCAATAGGAGCTTTCTCTTTTAAAATAAATCTTGAAATCTGATCTCTTTCACTAATTTAAAACAATGCCAAATTTTATGATGGAGTCACTCTCTGAGGAGCCCCACTTCCATCTGCCTCATGACTTGAATTGGATTCTCATTAATTTCCTGGTACCCACACTACTGTAAAACATTTCTGTAGCCATAGTATTCAGAAGCAGAAGGATTAGTGCCCACCACACTGAGTGCACTGCAAACTCACGTGTACACAGAATTCGTGGCCCAAGATGCTCACAGTTCAGGGTGACAGGATATGCCACTCAGAAGGGTTAACAAAACATGCACAGAAAGAGTATGGCCAGCACCACAAGCGACACCCATGATTTCCACACATCTATTTAATGGATCTGTGTAACAGAGAGGCCTCTGGAATACATCCACAAGGGGATGGAATTCATGTTTAAAGGAGCTTGGATCCATATGAGCGGAATCTAACTTTAAGCTGTTTCCACAAGTAATACAGCAGCGAGAATGAGCCATAGAGCGGGAGCATAACCCTCTTGGTGAACACTCTGATCATTTCAACACCTACAGGTGCAAGGCCAGGGATCAGAAGAAATGAGGGGGAGGTAGCCAGCTGGCCACCTTCCTATCCAGTCTTCCTCAAAAACTAACAGGCACTAATTGTGTCTTTTGCCAGACTTAAGAAGGGTAGACAAAGAAAATGGAAGACAGAGTTGATCTTAATTATTAGAAGAGCAGAACAGACATGCCTGAAATTTCCAGATGGGAAGTAGTCATAAGAAAGAAGTGGAGATGTAAAAGAGGGAGACACAGTCACTGAGGTCAGCGGATGTCAGGACTGAAGCAGCACGGACAAGAGGTGAGGCAGAATCATGGGAAAAGCATGGCACATGTTCCTGTAGCTCTTGGGCATCTGTCAAAACCAGCACAAACCAGAGTCCTATGGGAGCAGCTCTCTGCTTCTCCTTAGGAATTCATGGCATACAGCTACTGTTAGTGGTGGCTACTTTCATAAAACGCAAAATTACTCACAGGCCATTTTTCAATGTCAACTCCTGTGCAATGCAGCCATTTTGGGGTAAGATTTATATTGAGATCTGAGAAACTCTAAGAGATGATAACATATTCAGAGCAGAAATGAAGAAAAGCTCCTTGAACACTCACCCCGCACTGCTAGAGTTGCAATATTGCTCACGTGGCAACCTGGGGACCCCACTCCACTAGAGCAGTAATTGCCTGTAACCTATACTCCTGGAAAGAGGGCTCTGCCTTCTCCTGCTGTGCACACCTGCCTGTTGCAGGTTTTCCTCCCCCGACACTCACCGTCTGTGATTCCCTCCCGGCGATGAGGCAGAGCGGGCTGCTCCAAACGTCCGCCCTTGTGTTTTTTCGTGGGCCTCGGCCTCTGACCCTGATTGACAGCTGCACTGGTGTTGCTGTCAGTAGAAAAAGGACTGCCTGGCCGAGGTCTCTGAGAGGAAGAATATGCTTTGCCTAAAGAAGGAAAAAAAAAAAAAAAAAAAAGAGAAATCAGAAGAAAAAATGTTATTGCCTTGAAATGGGTTGCTGTTAATGCTCTTAATGTCTGCTCCAAAACATTAAATCAGGTCTAATTCTCAGCGGCAGGCAAGTGTCCTCTCAAGGTACCCGCTGAACACAACTGCTTTAAGACACACCACTACAAGTAAAGTAGAGAAACTTGGCATCCTTTTGTCTTTGACTTTTATAATTAAAATTATTCCATCTGTTGTGATAAAGCTACTGTATGCCATGTAACTCCTACCTGCTCTGTGTGCTGAGCAGATGTGTCATAACAACTCCCCAGCCTTGAACAGGGAAGGAAAACAGTTCTGCAATCATATCAGATTTATCTCCTCCTGCCTTCCACTTTCATGTTTGCTGAGCCAGATTCTCATTTTAGGGGCTCCCATATGTACTGTATATCTGGAGTAACTCCAGCGAGATAAACATAACTGATTTTGCAAACTATGTAGCAGTGTAGGTCTGTATACTTAAGGGCCCTCTTTTCTCAAGAAATAAAAAATGGGGTATATTTAAATGCTAAAATTTTCCAGTTAATTTTCAGTACTTGTATTTGTTAAAAATATATATTCTGACCTCAGATTTATTTATATATTTTTATATATGGGGTGTGTGTGTATATATATATATACTATTCAAGCTACATTATTTCTCTCAAAGAAATATCTTTGATGCTGTTCTTTGGAGCAGATGATTAAAAGCCTCGGAATGTAAAGAGCACAGTTCATTTCCTACATTCACTTCCTCTTTTTCTGATATTTTTATTCTGTTAACTTAACTAGACTTAATGTTTAATGATAACTGATGAAAACTAAAAATCAACATCTTTTACTTTCTTTTGTTCATGTGTTTGTCATTCTTGCCAAATTTTGGAGATGTTAACATCTTAACTAATTTAGAATTGGTAATTAAAATTCTCACTTGTTTTACTGCTCTCTGCAGGGGAGAATGCATAAGCCAAGAAGAACTTCTGCTCTTTCAGTGCTGCTCTAGGCCCAAATGGTGTAAGAGTTGATAGAGAGTGGCAAAATGGGTGTTTGATACTTTTCTGGTCAACTGGGCCCATGATAGTAAGGAGGTTTTTTTATCCTCTGGTTAACTTAGACCATGGTCTACCCTGCAATGAGTTATGTTTTCTAGTGAAACCTTCCAAAAAATGTGCTTACTTCCAGCATGCTGTCACATATTGCCTGATCTAGAAAAGCTTAATTGGGAGTAATACGCAGCTCAGCATCCTATTTGAAATATTCTCAGTGCCAAGAGGGCAAAGTGAAAAAGTAGCCATAATCTCTCTAACATGTTTCACATTGGTACATACATGTTAGGATAATATTTCACTATTTGACTTCAGAGATTTCGTGACTGTCTCAGGCTTGATCTTCTACCTTCTGACTGCTCTGCACTGCTCTCAGGCCGGCTTGTCCCCATCTGCACATCTCTGCCAGCTATCGGAGGTTACCACGTGTGAACCCCTCATTTGGACATTCCCTAACCCTCCTCTA
>VZTE01003316.1:2482766-2500455 GCA_013397775.1 Eulacestoma nigropectus | reverse complement strand
AAAAAAAAAAAGAAGAAGAAGAAGGAAAAAAAAAAGCCCAATTAAACTTATATAGTCTGAAAAGAATGCCTTTGCTAACCTAGCTCATTTTAACTGAAATTGGGTAACAGCACACCCGCCCAAGCAGCTAATTCTGGAGCTGGGAGAAAGCAGGAATAAGCTTGTGGGAACATTAACCTCTATAGCTGGCACAGCTGCAGCCAGACAAAGACAAGTGATCAAGCCCTTGTTTCATGGATAAGGGTAACACAGCAGATGAACATAGACAAAATATTAAAATTTCATTTCAAAATAAAAATAAAAATAAAAAAAAGACTATTAATGCAAAGACATTCAGATGTGAGCCTGAAACTCCATCCCAGCTCGCAGCACGTTGCACAGATGTTTTGCAAAAATAAACTCACAACATGCAAGTGCAACTAGTGAGTGCAGGATGCAAATTCTTCACACTGATTCTTTTGACTAAAGAAATGTGATTATTCATTCAGAATGCTGGTTTTAAAAAGAAATAGACACCAAACATTCTCTTTTATCCCTTCATGAAGATGAGGCAAAAGAAATAGCACTGACCTAAATCATACATGGGGCAAACACAAACGATGTGCAGACTCCCATAACACGTTTTTCAATGCACTTAATAACTGATTACAGCATCTCGTATTTGTATGCAGCCTTTCCAGTAAGAACTGCTGAGCAGTGTCAGACTTTCTGTAGCAGATTTAGTGTGTTTAAGTGGAGACGAGGATGAATCCACTAATTCTTGATTTAATTTCCCAAGGGTGTTAAAAAGGAAAGCTGTTTGAACTTCATGGCAAATCACATGATGGCTTCTGGAAACTGGAATCAAAGTGTCTGGCAGGAGAGGCACATTGCATCTGGATTCACCAGTACCTCTTATGCTTGGCAATCAAACATTCCCACCTGAGGCTATCAAGCTGGACATCTCCTTTAGTATCTACCGCTGAGAATATTTCACAGCTGTTCTAAATGGGTGAAAATAACTGTCCAGACTGCAGAGGAATAAAGAGTCAGGACCCTCAGGCTCCCTTCAGAGCAATGAACAGGACAACACTGCTGCTTCTGCACTGCCAGACACCGTGCTGCACTCTGGGGGGCTGCTGTGGTGCAGCAGGGCTGTAACAGGGATGTCTGGCCGAGCCACCCTGCCCTGTGAGGCGACACATCCTAATGAAACTGCATTTGCTGGGGTTTCTGTGAGGAAAAGAAGGGAAGGCTGTTTGTTTGCATGTGGGTTTTTATTTTATTTCCATTTTGCCTGCTGGATCATTAAGAGAGTAAGAGGGTAATAATCATAAAGTCTCTACCCCAACCACTGGATCCTTTTTTGTACCCTGTACTCTAATGGTCTGTCTGAGGAATTACACACGTGCTCACTTTAAGTGCATTTCTGACCTAATCAAGCTAGGAAAATACAACTGACAAGGGGGTTCTCATCCTTCCCTTGTATTTTCCATTCATATAGCTATAATAAAAAAATCGTATTTATTCTGAAGTGTCCATGTTTTTGTGTCCATTTACTTCTGTTATGAGTAGGTGGTGGAAACTGCACTTCTCAAAGGTTTGATAAAAGTGACAGTAACTTTGGGTGAATCTTTGCATTAGCTTTTACTGGAGCAAGTACCACGGAAAAAAAAGGTTGGAAAGGGTTTGCTTCTTTCACTCAGAACCTGTGAGACTATTCAAGGAAAACAGTATATTTTAAGTCATAGTTGGGCCAAATGTGTCCATACTAGATAAGTCAAGGTCTACATGAGTTTTCTTGTTTTGTTTTGCCTTTTTTTTTTTAACATGATAAGACAGATTTACTCAATTTTCCATTAATATAAGGAAACAATTGAGGGCTTCACCTTTGGTGAAATAAAAATCTTTTAAGGAGAAGTGTGTCTGACCAAAGCCATTGGCAAAAGTCCCAGTGATTTGAAAAAAGCTGGATCCTAGGCTTTGCCATCAACTCCTTCCTTTATTCCTAATGTTCTTAAAGACAGTGCTTGCCATGAAGTTATTGTATGCAGAAAGCCTACAGTATTCAGCCCCCAACATGTGAGATATTTCTCCTAAATGCACACATTTTACTGAAGGAGAGACTTCAAACCAGACTAATAGTCTAAAAAATTTAAAAGCTAGGAATATTATGGGATCTGTCATTAGGAATCAGCTGAGGAAGCATAACAAAAAATATGACCCAAGTTCATACTTTGCTATTAGATTTGTGGCTTTAAATAATTAGTTATTGTTGCTATTTTGACAAGATTAAGAAAATGTAAATGTATTTTTTTTAACAGAATATTTAAAGATAACTTTTCTTTATATATTTTTTAATAGAAATAAAACATATGGAGCTTTAAAAATAAGAGCTAAAATATATTTAGTTTTTGTTAATTAATTTCAGAAGATTGGCTGTTTTCAAACGTAATATCCACTTTACCTTTGTTACATTTTACTTTGCAGATTCCGTTGGCACAACCAAAATTAAATGTTATCAAAATATATTAACTTATTGAATTAAGTATTTTTTAAATCAGCTATTAATAAAGCTTAAACAGTTTGTATCGTTAGCAATAAAAGCACACCAATTCACCCCATGCTTAGAAAACCTTCACAGAAAACCACGTTTTTGCAAGAAGAAATACAACAGAAGAGCAGGGATGGAGATAATAGTTTAAAGATGCTGTTCACCACTGGAAACGTGAATGATTGTGAGGAGATTTTTCAGAAAATGAAATCATCAAAGGCTGCAAGGCAGAATTAGTAATCTTTTCACTGAAATATTAAATGAGCATATGTCAGTAAATATACAGCAGAGTCAGCACTGAGGGGAACTGCAGCAGACCGAAGGTGCAGATTAGAACCTTGTGCTATTCACTACTTCAAATCACTAAAAATGAAACATAATGCAAGGTTTCATTTAAAATATACCAGTAAGACTATCTCCATCCACCTTATTCCATGCATGTTAGACAAGTGTGAGAGGCAGGTTCACTGAGAGAAGGATAGGCAGAGACACCCTTCATGCAGAAAGCATCAACTTTGAGTCTACAAACCTGTTCTTGTCAGGCTGGTTCCATCCAGCCTAAACCCAGCTTTATCTGCTGCTGCAACCAGTGCTTGTGCAAAAGTGCCGCTGGTAAAGATCGAGTCATCTGAGGAGCTACCTACGCTAGATCTATGACTAGAAAAGTTACGGTCCTCATCAGACGCAGAACCCCATCCATTTACCATTGAACCTAAAAACAAATGTAGGGGGCTAGTGAGTGGTGCACATTTGATATTCTTTGTTCATCTAAAGCTTAAAGACCCACTTAATAAGTCCTTTCTCAGCAGGAAACCCAAAATTCATTTGACAGAGCTTGGTACAAAAGAGCAATATTAATCTAAAGCTTTCAAAACACAAACCCCAAAGTTTATCTTACAGAGTTTGGTACAACAGAGCACTATCAGAGCTAGGTGGGCTCTCATTCGTAGTTTGCTCCATGTAGCTTTGGTCCTGTAAACAAAATAATACATATTCTCTACAAATGCAAAGGCTCCACAGTAAAATTTTTTGAAAATTAATGGATTTTTCCTGTGATTGAATTCAATAGGACCGGTTTTTATTATTTTTGTTTTATTTGACTTGCTACAAATCAGTATCTAGTTTGATATTTGCCAAACTAAGTCTTAATTTTGGACTGCACATGTGTCTCGGTAGGTATGGCTGAAGTCAGACCTGGACTTCAAGAGCTATTCTGAACAAGACTGGAAACATGTAATTTTGTCAATCAAAACCTTAAAATAAATGAGCAGTTTTAATGGCCTGAAAAAAACTGATCTAAAGTAGTTCACTCGAGTGGATTAAAATGACTTTTTTTAAAAGGTTAGAAATAATTAGGGTTCAAGAGCAGAGCAAATATATGCTCAAATTTAATACTGAGTCAGTCACTTGACCAGTGTTGGCCCCATGGTACCTTCTAACTATGGATTACCACCACTGCAGGAGAGGACAGTGATAACAACATCATAAAAATGCAGTCAGAAAACCAGATACCAGAAAAACCACATGAAGGAAATACAGAAATCTTGACATAACTAAAATACAAAGAGCAAAATAGAAAAGGAAGGATTTATTGTATTTGCTCTTCATTTTTATTTTCTTTTATTTTAGCTGATGCATGAATCAAGCATCAATCAGCTACCCAGCACGGCAGTTTCAAAAGCTATGCACAATTCAAATTTTTTTTTTTTTCCAAAATACGGTAATTCTGTTTCTTTCAGGGTTTCAGATGGAGATGGTGGCATTCTGTACTTCTAAAATGTCCCAGGGTCATTCTGCACCATGCAGTGGAGCAGGAGGCATAAGGAAGAGCCAGCAGCAAGTACTTTTCTCCAGGAACAGGGCAGCCCTCTAAGTGAGCTACCAAGTCCAGGTGAGGCGCAGAGCAAGCAGACTGCTCTGGGACCTGAGCTGCTGTTCTGAGATAGCACAGGCACCACACCCATATTGAAATACCTGAAACGTGCTTTTTAGCAACAGTTGTATGTCGGAAAAAAAAGCCCAGAGAACCTGTGAGAATCTGCAGAGAACTGGTTTTCGCAGACGTGAAGACAGGAGAGGAGGGCTGCATCATGGCCCTGACTTTTACTCAGTTAGCAGAGCCAAATTTCTGTAAATGTACATAAAATGGGTAGCAGTACAGTAGCCTTTTTTAAATCCATGTCCAAGAAAACATTGCTGTGTTTAAAATTGTTAAGTAGTAAATCAATAATGACCTGCTTATTGGTTAATTGATAGGCTAATTAACTAATGGTGGTGTCAAATATTAAAAATGTCCTGCAAAAACAGGTCCTGAGTACAATAAATGACTCCTGGAATTGAGTAGCACGCTGCACCACAAAGCCCAAGAACAATGGATTATTTTGTGATGCTGCAGTGACCAAACCTTTTAATGTCAGAGAAGTGGCAGGCTATAATAACAAAAACCCGTGCACTCCTCGGGTACAAGAAAAGAAACCGAAGAGGTCTGTGAGGTCTGACAGGCAGAAAGTGTGTTAAGTGCAACAGAGTGAAAGAGTTTGATTCTGCTTGCCAAAAGCACACATAAAATTGTTATTTTCCAAACAGAGTCGACCTGATGCAGACAGATGTGAGGGAGCCCAGATAACAGCAAGGGAAGGCTAAAACTGAATTTCCTCTGAGAAGACAGTTTCTGAATTAACAATCAAAGCGTGATAGGACATAGAGAACAGAGAGCAAAGACGCTTAGCAACAGTTATTGATGATGTACGAAAAGAGATACTACAGATAAAACACTTCATGAAGATGTAAGAAAATGAAATGCTATAACTGAGGATATTTTCAAACAATCACTAATAGACACATTCCACAAAATATGTAAGCACAAGCTGAAACATAAAAATATAACTAGGGCTAGAGATATCAAAGGATGATACTTAGATGCTAAAAATTTAACATGTGTGCCATTAATTTCAGGGCCCAAGGGTTTTGTGTGATATATTCTATTGTCTGCGTAGAGACATATAAAACCATATACTGTACAGAGCACTTTTTGTTTTCAGTATCATAGTCCATGAGACTATGGATGTTTTAGAAGAACTTTTAATTTCCATTTGCTCACATTGCTCTGTCCATTTGCTAACCACAGCAGTTATACAACATACAATTGGTAATTTGGGTGGGACACTTTCAAGGTGTGCATAGTAGCTGTTTTTCATCTGCTCTGTTAGTAAGTCAAAAAAAAATAAACCTCATTTTAGGTATGAAATATACTGAAAATCTGCAAAAGCACATAGTGTGTGAATACAGCTATTGTTCTACACTCTTTACAGACACGCCAGTTTTTCTAAAATTACTTACATTTTTATTATCAGACTGCCAGTTTTCTACGCTAGTACTATAAAAATCCCTGTTCTTTAACTCCTCCACATTCCCACAGACAGCAAGTGTTAGCAAGGCTAGGAATAGTGTGCTCTGGTTATGGATCACTCCTCCTTCAGCAGCTGTTCTAGGAGGGACCTGTCAGGCTGGAAGCATAGCTCTGTTCTTGCAGGGACATGAGTTTTAGTGGGATGTCATGTTCCCACCTGGAACTCTGCATCCAGTTCTGAGGTCTGAGGCACAAGGCAGACATGGACCTGTCCAAGTGTGTCCAGAGAGGAACCACAACAGCAATTAGAGTGCTGGAACCCCTCTTCTGTGAAGACAGGCTGGTTCAACTGGGGCTGTTCAGCCTGGAGAAGAGAGGGCTCTGGAGAGATCTTCCTGCAGCATTTCAATATATAAAGTGGGGTTATAACAAAGACAGGAAGAGGCTTTCTGATAAGGCCTGTACTGACAGGACAAGAAGCAGTATTTTCAAACTGAGTGAAGGTTTAGATTATATTTAAGGAAGAAATTCTTTACTGTGAGGGTGGTGAGGCACTGGAACAGGTTCCCCAGAGAAGTTGTGGATGTCCCAAACCTGGAAGTGTTCAAGGCCAGGTTGGATGGGGCTCTAAGCAACCTGGTCAAGTAGAAAGTGTCCCTGTCTATGGCAGGGGGGTCGGATCCAGATGACCACTCTGTGTTATTTCTGGTGGCTGGAAACAACTTTTTACATAGAAACTTTTTATAACTGCTGAAGTCAGCAAGATACCCTGAGACACGTTCAGCACCCACAGCTGTGTGTGACCAGAGAGCTAAAGGTGAAATCCCTACATTATCTCTACTGATTCCTGAGCTATTCAGTTTCCCTGCATAAACAATTTCTTTTCCCCATCAAAACCTGCAGCAGTAAATCCCATTTTGCTCTGACTTGCAGAGGTGTAGATGTTGCCCAGAGGGCATGGGAGTGCTGGAGCCCAGCCCAGGCACCTCAGGCCACCACACAGCTGTGTTAACACAGCACACGTGGTGACTGCTTGTTTAAAGGCATCCACTGGCCTCTTGCTTTTCAAATCAGATGCACATTTGTTTTTCTCTGAATAAAGGCAGAATAAGAGATGCTGACGTTCCTTTCAGATCAACTGTGCATTTTTAAATGGGATGAAACAGGCTTTTAGTGTCTTCTTTACATGCAGCTCACTATGTGTTTTCCAAGAGCACATTTGAGTTTTTACGCTTTCTGGCAACTGTAAATTTTACTCTTGCTGACAGCAGCAGTAAATGCTTTATGCAGAACGAAATCAGCTCTGTGAAAAGTTGAACTCTGTTTTCTTGCTCCATAAAATATCTCTTGGTGCTAATGCAAACAGAAAGCTTCTTTGCTCTCAGGGAAAGGTGAGGGGAACAGAGGTGCCAGCTTGCAGTAGACTGCATGCTACTGCTTTTAGTGGCATTTTGCTGCCCATAAAAATGCTATTTTTCTTTGTAAAGTGTACTGTTGCTTTACTTAAAAATAATAATAAAAAAAGTCTAATGCACCTATGAAATAAAAGCTGCTCACAACAAACCTGACACTTCTAAGAATTCCATTAGATACCTTCCTGCATCTACCAACCTCTACGTGCTTACCTTATGTGTTCTCCTTTACAAGACCATCCAACACATATGAATATTAAGCCCCTGCTCCTCTGGCGATTTTTAATGGAACACGGATAGACTGCTTAGGTTTGTGAAATGTGGGTGACGTCCTCGGGGACTGATGCTACTTCAGCTGAAACCAGTTACAGAATTCTTTCAGCCTTTGTACAGGAGAAAGATACTATCTTCTCTTGGATATGTCTGACCACTGTCATGATTACACAGCAAGAATGCCCACTGATTTTGGTGGAAGTGATGGAATAGAAGGGGCAATAGTCATTGTACCATCAAAATAAGAAAGAATAATAGAAGTGTTTGAATGCAGAATATAAATATGATCACATTTCCAAAAACTAGCCTTTCTTTTTTGCTTTCCTCCACCATAAATATCCATATATTTAAATGTATACACCTGGAATAAACCCTTAAGTTTCAAATATTTTATTTTTGGACAGAAAACACTAAAAAAGGAGGCAAAAACCACACGTGGATATTTGGCACTTCACAGTTCCAATGATAATTAATGACCTTCATAAACATCTAATGAAAAATGAATTTATGTCACTTAGCTAAATTTATTTCTGTTTGCATTCCATCTTTCTAGGTTTTTTTGGTTTCCATATTGCTGAAAGGCACAAAAAAATCTCAAATTTATTCAAGCTGTTAGAAAAGAAATGCACACAGAACATTAAGTAGTTGCTCAAATGTTGCTGAGCAGTAAAATACTATGATAAAGTGGCATCTTGCTGTGTCTCTATTACTTCTTCAGCACTAAAATTAATTTATGATCAGTCATCAATTCATTTACATGTCATTTTATGCTAAATCTATCGTTGCTGATGAATGCATATCCCTAGATCCATTAAGCTAGAGTAAAGTCTGTGCTTTATAATATGACCCTGCTAATTGTTGCATTACCATTTTTATGAGATACAAAAAGTAGCAGTTTCCTATTTTCTGAGCACATATTTAATCCATGAAACACATTCTTCCTATTAAATGCAATCTGTCTAACTGCTTACAAAATAGAATCTTTTGCAATAGGTATCCCTAAGCAAATCAATACAAATATTGAGCTCTGACATGGTAAAATATGGCTCATGAAGATGATGTTCTGCAGTTTTCGAGAATTATTCCATTTGTGCTCAGACACAGTGAATGAACAACTTTTTCCATACACACAGTGATCAGTGAGTCTTTTAATCAAGACCAAAACATGTCAAATAAGGGATATTTTTCCTTGCTGAGCTACACAATCTACAGAGATTTTTATAATTTAGATCTTTATAATTCTATTGGAAAAAAAAAAATGTTATCCATTTGCTGTGGCAATGTTTACAATAATGTCTCTCTGTTTATATCATTTTGTATCAGTTAGGTAGAAGAGGTTTTGTTCTAATTTCCATGCTAGTTAATGAATCAAACTCTTCCCTCAGTCAAAATGGACCAGGACTGAAGATAAAACAGCTCTCACTACCAGCTTCACTAGTGCTGCAGGAGGAGGAGGAGATAAGGACAGGGTAAAGAAAACCCCCAAACCATAATAATTTGACCTGAAAAAACCTGGGCTTGTTCTTAGTGATTTCAGTGAGAAGCAAATTAATTTCTTCTACAGTCATCATATGCAATTAATTAAGTCTGTTAAAGTAGAATAATGTAACAGACTCTTTGTGGCCATCCATGCCACAACTCTGCACAGCAATTCATTATAAAAGCAAACATTATTCACAAGAGAAAGAAAAAACATATTTCAATGTGTCAAACCCTAAATAATAACCCTAAACAATTATGAATTAGAAGTCAACTGAGCAAAAGTTTTACCAGTGTGTGTTGGTTCTTCTTTCTATTTCTTTTTTTTTTAAAGCAGATTCAGTGACACAACATCCTAACAAACCATACTGGGAGTGAAGCAAAACCTTGGATTTAATTTCATATTACAACCCACAAAATTTCAAATCTAAACCTCCCTCTTTGAGCTCTCTTTATGATATCCAGAGTATGTTAAGATACAGTTCCTGTGCACTCCTCCTTTTGTTTCACTTTATTATACATGTCAACATTATGTCTCTGCCACCTGCAAAGAGAAAAGCTTAATAGTGCAGATTAAATCCTTGTCTGAATCTTCAGTTAGCTGTGACTAAAACTCAAGGGCCTGGAAGACAACTTGACTTTTAAACAGTTTAAAGGAGCAGCACCGTGGTGTCAGAGGGATGCAGCAGTTTGTGCTTTGGCTCACGCAGTGCCAGTGCTTCCCCTCAGAGAATCCCACATTTGGCGCTGCAGGAAATCCTTGTTCTCAGCTCAGCCATGAAGAACAAAGCCCCATTTCAGTCCAAGAGTGAGTATCTTTGAGGCATCGCTGAGGCATGCTAACACTACAGGGTGAGGAACCTCGCCCTGCTCCCTCCACAGCAACTCTGTTTGGAGGAAGTCTGGCCCAAGGGATGTCAATTTAGATTTCTCACAAACACTGAACTCCCAGGGCACTTTAGAATGAACAGAAATATTGCTTCATCTGGGTCAGCTGTTCTCATTTGCCTCCATTTTCAAAAATGTTTAGAGAAGTGAAAACGTGGTCTATAAATTCCTAGCAAAATGCTGGTTGAAGTCACCAAAGGCTCTATGAAAAGAAGCAGCTTATATATTCTCAGCACAGGAAAGAAAAACTTAGTTGTTCTACAATATTTTAAAAGCAATCAAATTGAAGAATTGGAAACAGCTTGGGAACAACTGAAGCAATTTGCTATACACTCCTTAACGCCAGCAAACACAGCCTAGAAGAGTTAACAGAGAAACAAAAATTAAAATTCTCTTTTGAAAAACAAAATTAGCCCAAGTATAATAGGCAATTTCTTTTCACCCTCAGAAAAAAACAAGCCTAAAACAAGCTCTCCTAAAATCAAGGTTTTACCCATATAGCACTGAGGAAAACAGAGGTAGTTTTGTTATTTGGAGATTTTGCCATCTTACAGACCCTTTGGGCTAACACTCTGGGTGTACTTCTGTAAAGCTATTGTTCCTTAATTAAGTCAGTCTAAATGTTGGCTATATGCCATAGGGGCAGTCTATAATTTTGCTTCCCTTCCAGCTGCACATTCCCTTCCTGCAGTGCCAGCACACACCTTGCCATGTGGTGAACCAGAGCACGGAACAGATCCAGCTAGTAACTAAACAAGCAAAAGAAAAAGCAAAAGAAAAACCTTAATTTTCAGCTGCATGAGGCCACATGAAGTTAGTGGTGGTGATGAGTGGGAGTGTATTTAGATCACCTCAAGTGTACTCCCAGTCTACATTATCAGGTTCTGCCTGAGTTCTTTCAAAATATCAGGAAGCTTTTAAGACTCTAGTAATTAGACATTTAACACTCCAAAAATGAAACAAGATTTATAAATATTATAAGAAGCTTGAAGGTTATTCATAAAAGTATAAACTGTAATAAGCATTAAAGTTTCAAACTGGAGCAGGAATATAACTATTCCTTTTTTGCTCTAGGGAGGGTGGTCCAAACTATTAGGAGAAGATGCAAATGTGGAATCATTTATTTTGTGATTTACAGATACATAAGCATTGGCATATTAATATATACCAAATAAAAATTTATACCAACCTGGGATTTTTCTTTATTTATTGGTGTTTTACCAGTGCAAAACTCTTAGTGCGTTCTTAACAGAAAGGCTTCTGAGCCGTTAGTGAGATATGCAAAAATATGCAGAATTATAGCCTGAAGGAAATTACACTAGAAATTCAAGCAAAGTGAGTTAACATACTCATGCACTAATAAGTTAACCTTCTCAATTCAGAGATTTAAACTTTAACTCTATGGCCTTCGGTTGCATCTGGATTTCAAATCGCAGCAGCAGAGATACAATTCTTAAATCTTAATTAGATTGGCAAGCAGTCTGGCTCTAGGGTGAAGGAAAACCTGGGAAGTGGGATTAAGCTACACACTAATTCATTCAATAAGGGGAAAAGAAAGAAAACTATAGGTATTGATGCTCCATCACTGTCATATTCCTGCAGTGTTTTCAGAATAGCAACCTTTAAGCATGGGTGCAAAAGCCTTGGAATTTCAGAGGTCCAGACACAGATGGAATTCTGTGGTGCTATGGTAGGAAGTTGTTCTGAACAAGTCTCCCTTAAGGTACAACCAACTACCAGTGTTCGTCCGCTGAGATCAAAAACTGAAGCAGCACCACTGTGACACTTGGGATATTTGGGTCTCCAGCACACCTGCACATTATGGACACAGCACACTATATAGAGGCCCAAGTTCAACCTGAAGAGAAGTACACTGGTGCTTACAAAAAGTACATTATGTCCACATAAAATCGGTGTTTTTCAAAAACAGTGTCTTTCACTGCCTACATTTCACCAACAGCAATTTAATTCGTTCAGATTCTGTGCATCAGTTTATAGCAGGCCTTTCTAGGTCCCCTTTGATGATGTTGTAGCTTTCCAAGGCATGCAAAGGACAGGAAGAAGTAAGGGAAGGAGGGTCAGAATTATTAAACAGATTTTCTTAAAGGGAACAATTACTAAATTCAGCAATACAAAGTATGTTCAAAATGCATGTTTTCCTACATAAATGTTGTATTTACTCTAGAAATAAATGTGCTGATCTAACTACACTTGCTCTGAAGTCTTTAACTTCCTTGTGTTCATCTGGGAAAGCATTTACCCAGCAGAATATCTAAAAGTGCTTTAAGACAACATTTTTGTGCTGCTCCTGATTTATGAAATATATATTGCTAAGCTGAGGTCTTCCCCCTCCTTTTTATGTAACTGCCTTGCTTCTCTAGTAGAATGAACCTTTCATGAAAGCTAGGATGTAACTGAATTTTCTTTCAAGTTTCTAAAGCTTTTTAAAATTCATGAATTTTTCTTATCGTTTCGCAGCAAAGCAAAGTATTTCCAAATCCTTCTTTAACTTTAGTGTTTAGTATTAACACATTTTAAATGTTACAGGAATCGAGTGGAATAAATTTTCACTTAGAAAGCGTCCAAATGGTGATGTATGCTACTGGTAGGAACAAGCTGGTGTCACTGTGTTTGGTTACCTGTCACAGAGCTGTCTAGATTGTCCATACTGGAGCCTGGAGTATGCTCTAGACCTCTTAGTGGCCTACTGATTTCTACAGTTTCTTCTTCCATATCATCCTCATCATCGTCGTCATCTGGAACATCTGTTTCCAAATCTGAAATGAGGTTTCCAGATACGTATCCTAGGGGAGGAACTGGAGCCTGAGGAGGTTGTGTATTGCTTTGGATGTGCCTACACAAACAAACAGGAAAAGTTATCAGAACGGATGAGACTTTGCAGCCCATGGTCAATAAAACACAAGCCTTTCAACAAGTCCTGAGGCAGATTACAAAACGTGCTTGGTTAGGTCAAACTCAAGAAAAGTCAGTTCAGTCATTCACCGCAGCTTCTAATACCAGAGTGCCTTCACACTTTCCAGTCTTAAATAAAAAGAATAAAGATAAAATCCTCTAGGATGGGGAAGGTCAGGATTGTCTTCTCACAGATGAAAAGCGATAGACACACAGGCTACACCAATCAGGTAGGAAACCCATGGAAAAGCAAATTCTGAATCCCAGCCTAGCACGTAAGTGTCTCACCCAATATTGCCCCTTGCAAATCACACATTGAATCCAAGTTAAATCTCACTCCTTCCGCTTAAACAGATGCAGTGCCTGAAGCAAAAGTCACCCTAAAGAGGAGGAAATGGCCAGTAGGACAGAAGAAATTTTCAAGTCCAATGAACGCATCATCAGCGAGGCCTTTTCATTTTGCTTTATTCCAAGAAGTTTAACTGATTTAATTACAGCAGTATTAGGGCATGCATGTGTGAAATTACTGCATGCAGCAATCACATTTAAAAAAAAAAAAAAAGAAAAAAGAAGACAAAAAAGCACCCACAGGATAGCGGAATGGCCAAAGGCAAGCATGGCATTTGGAGTTTGATGTGCCTGGTCTCTGAGAGAAAAGAACACCATCAGCTTTCAAAGCAGCATTCCCCACAGCACAACAGGTACACAGCAAGCTGTGCCAGGGGAGCCAGGCATGACTGGCCTTGGCACAAGAGCATGTACCGTGCTTGAAATTGTTAACACAGGCACGTGGGAATCCTTGGGTGGCTGTACATGAGGTGCCATGACCTGATTTGAATCGGCAGCACTCTGGATGGGACCCAAGATTCTGCTGGTCTCTTGCTTGGACATAAGTAAAACTCAAAAAATCACAATTGTCACCTGTTTGGCTCCCAGATCTAATACATTTTCAGTGAAAACTTTGTGCTGTATTATTGCCTACATGAATTAATTCAATGAGCCTTTTAAAAATTTTATTTTCATAATGTAAATCTATCAGATATGAGAATGTCATGGTAAATGTTATGTACCACTGGTAACTTTCTCCACCTCAGCGTTGGTTTTAACCTACTGCTTATTCTGAATCTAATTTCCAGAACAAGTGCTTCCTTTCTGACATACAACCCCCTTCTGATTAACAGTTATTGAATACTTTTCTGCCTGGACACCAGGTTTCTAGCGTTCTACGCAGTGTTCAAAACACTGGGGCACTAAAGGGCACCACCATCTAACTAACCCTCAATAAACAGTGTGATTAGCTCCCAATCAAGCAAAATGCTTAAGTATATGTTGAATGTTAAGCTTGTGATAGAAAAATTGAAGTCAATTTCTCGTGTACTCATAGTTAAGCATACACTTAAGTGATTTGCTGGATCAAGGCCATAATGATTATGTACTTTTCCAGTAATCTCTAATGGGCTCTTTTTTAAATTCCTAGTTGGCTGATCTCTGTATTTCTCTGTTGCTACTCCCACTGTAACCTGTCTGACAGGTCTCATTTAGCTGTTCAGTTTTCCCCTCTCTCTACACTGGACAGGTTAACTTTGTGAAAAGAAAACTAAGAAATCTTCCTCCCTACTCAAAACAACAGAGGACTTTCTACTGACTCTGACTAGCACAATACATGCCCGGCCAAACAACACACAAAATATTAAAAAATTCCATGTCATAAAAATCACTTGTATGTAAAAATCACCCTCAGCATTTAGCCCAATACCCAAAAGGTATGGAAAAAAAGGTTATGTCCTTGTTATTTTTTTTCAGAGTTTCAAGCTCAATTACTGTGACTTTACACAAGAGCGACATTAAAATCTGTATAATCCTAAGCACATTATGAAACTTCCCAATCAATTTTCATCTCTCCAAAAAGGGAGCAAGACCTTTCCTACCAGCTGCACGAGGCTTTGGTGCAGTGTCCTGCTCCATTATCCGTGCCTGGACCGGTTTGGAGGGCACAGGAAGGGTAACAGCTGCAAAATGCAGCAGCGACTGCCTGTGCTGGCAGGGTGTGCATCTGTGTGCTGGCTCAGAAGCCAGCACCTTCAATAGGCCAGGTCTAGCTGCTGCCTGGGATTTGGGTCTGTCCCACAGGCAGGCTGGGGTCGGTGCCTGGCAGCGCGGCGCTGCAGCGGGACCGAGGTACCCTGTTGATCGAGTGCAGATTGCAGACAAGCCCCGAGGCTTCCACGGTGTCCAGGGAAAACAGCTGGCTTTGGTTTGGCACCGCCTGCCTACCTGCCTGATGTATTTATGGGAGCTCAAGCTGAATAACTCTGTGGCTTTATTTACCAGGGAAGAAAGGCTGCTCCTCTGCTGGCAGCGTGCCATTCAGTAACTAGCTCTGCTCTGCTCCTACGAGAGTCGCGGGCTTTGTCTGGGTAGGAGAGTTGTAAAAGGACAACTGCTGCTCAGGGATCATCCAGGAAGCAACTGACCTTCACCGTATCCCCAGCCTGGTGCAGTTGACAAGTTCTTTTTCAGTCCCTGAAGAGATTGCTTCTGTTTGTTTTGCAGGGGAAATGTTACTGTGGTATTTGCTTGCTCTTCCTTTAAACAGGCATAAAGCGCTCTAAAACACCAGATCCATTCTGTAAATACTAACAACTTTCTGCTGCTTCTGGGTTTTTCCTACGAATCAGAAATTCTCATGGTGTTTCAAAGTACAGAGATGCAAATGCTTCATTCTCATGTGACACAGTGTAAAAGCTGCCACACTGCTACTTGAAGAGACTTTTATTATTTTTAATCAGGAATTAAGAATCTTATTATTCTTGAAAATCCTAAAAAATTCCTATCCTCTGCTAGCCTGAAAAGAGAGTATTCTCGACTGTATAAAAGCTGTCAGGAGATGGGTGTTAACTACTTAGCTGAACATGTGTAAAACTTCAAAGGAATATTGTTTCTGCATGTTTTTAGACAAGATGTAACATATTACCAAGTATTATGATTTAAAAAGCATATATAAATGTTTAAGGCCTTCACATTGTAGATATAGTTTTGCTATTTCTTCTTCCACTTTACTTCTTTGGAAACGTCTTTTAATTGAAACGCTGTTGAACACAGTCAATATTTATGTCATAAAGGAATATATTGTTGTTGTTATTAATTATTACTATTATTTCATTTCCTTGATCACAGGTGACCCCTTCAAACATTTACCATGTCTGCTTTGCTATATCGAACTGGTAAGCCCTTGTTAACTCATCAAGGTGAGCTTGAAGCATTGGCTGCATCTCCTCTCGTGGGGAAGGCGTGAGGGTTGCAGTCGACTGTTGCCCAAAGGAGATGGCAGGAGATGAAGCTACTCCCCGGACAGGAGGTGTGGGGACACGATCATCATCTTCTTCAAGCTCATCCTCCATGCCCTGATGCAGGTAGGTCTGAACTGGCAATGGCGGACACCAACCATCACTGTCATATCTAAAATAAAAACCAAATAAACTTAGTGTACATCAAATCTCATCTCTGCCACACAGTAGAGGGTGTAGAGGGTATACAGGATTCCTGCTACAGTTGGAAATCTTGCACACAGTGTGAGTTCGAAACTTTAATGAAAATAGGGTCATAATTGCTTAAATTGTCCTTACTGAGTCAGTTTAATTTTTCCCACAACAGCTAAGCAGCTTGAACAAGATACACAACAAAAAAATTACTGATCCGTTATCGCATTCGTTAATGGTGATTAGATAATGTTACACCACAATCAACAACAAAAATGAACTAATTCACTTCCAGGATCATTAATGCAGGAGAATGAATATTGACCTAGGCATGAAAACAGCAGCATTCTTAAAAGCTTTACGTGGTAGCACTTATCCACAGAATCCCAGAACAAGCTGAGTAGAAAGGGACCCACAAGCATCACCAAGTCCAAGTCCTGGTCCTGCACAGCACCATTCCAAAGAGTCACACCATGAGCCCAAGAACATTATCCATTTGCTTCCATCCTCCCCTTTATCCGTCTATAAATTTACCATTTGTTTCTGGTTTGGAGCTTAAATAGCTACACTTTCCTCGTAGATCCTGGCCTTCCCACTCTGCACACGGGTATCTCCTATGATGTGTAATACATTCATGTCACAGCAGCACTGACCCTAAGCATATGCTGTGTCACAGCACCAGCTGATAAGGTACATTAGCACACATGTTGACAGCTCTGCCAGCACCCCACCTCCTAACCAATCTGTACTGGGATTTACCTAGACAGTGCTACATCTCTGAACACTTTCAACACACCTGCCCAATGCAAATGGAAGGATTAACCACTAGGAGCATGCTTGAATACCAAATTCTTCTCTCTTCATATATAAGGGGTGTTCTGGTAGGAGTTTGTGGTTCATTTGTTGCCTCATACCAAAGGTGTAAGGGGTGATGCTATATCTGATCAGGGCTAGAAACAGAAGCTTTATATTTTACTACCACTTCTTATGCAAGCTTTGCCAGTAAGCCAATTCTTTTTGGTCTCTGTACTCATCACAGAACCTTTCAATTCAGTGTTGTATTACAGTATCATCCTGAGATGCTGTCCCTTAGAGGCTCTGGCATCATTCCAGGTGGATAGGCCTTAGTGACTGTGGTCATTCCCTGTGCATTACCTCCCCAGAGTAATTCCCTAATCTGAACACAACTTCAGTTGTACGCAGCTTTGCTGACAATCACACCACTCAAATCTCAACTGTCTACTCTTCCCATCTGCAAAACATTCAGTCAGGCATCAGTCCCTTGAGCATCAGCACACATTTCTTCTTAACTCCTGGTGTATTCCAAAATAACTCAAGATACACTGCTTTTTTTTTTTTTTTT